>CAUYON010042242.1:0-18832 GCA_963573935.1 Arctocebus calabarensis
TATTTATTTATTTATTTTGAGACAGAGCCTCAAGCTGTCACCCTGGATAGAGTGCTGTGGCATCACAGCTCACAGCAACCTCCAATTCCTGGGCTCAAGTAATTCTCCTGCCTCAGCCTCCCAAGTAGCTGGGACTACAGGTGCCTGCCTGGCTAATTTTTTTTTTTTTTTTTTTTTTGGTTGCAGCCATTTGTTGTTTGGCGGGCCCGGGCTGGATTCGAACCCGCCAGCTCAGGTGTAAGTGTTTGGCGCCTTAGCCCGTTGAGCCACAGGCGCCAAGCCCAGACCTTTTAAATAGTACCCATCCTTTCACATTTCCTTTCAAGACTTCTGTTATTTGAAAATAAAGTTCCAGAAAGCATGGATTTGGAAGGAAATATGTTTTCATATCACACATCTAAGTTTTCTCAGGGTCTATTAAATATACTTCATTTGCATTTCCATTTCCATTTCCATCCATTACAAAGAAAACAACTTTTTGCTATCTTACTATAGTCTTTTAAAGAACTTTATTTTCAGCCTAGTGTTACTCTGGAAGGAAAACTTCCCAATTATGATGCATATGGAAAAAATATATATGTGTTCTCAAGGATCAGGCAGCTGACCCACTTAGGCCATTAGAAAAATGCAAGCATAAATGACACTGGCAAAAGAACCAACTGGTTTGGTGAAGACAAAATTGACAACTGTGGTAGCAAACTCCGATAAAGCAAGTGGTTGCTGTTATAGAGCTTTTTCATCATTCATTTACACTACATTCTTTTATCTTTCAGATATAATGAGCAGCCCAGAATTTTTCATTTAAAAATGAAGAAAGCCTCTTCCTAGGGCACTGAAATGTGAAAAGCATGAATAAAGATGAAGAAATGGGCATTTTCATTTTGATTGGAGCTAAGTAGTTTAAAAAATGATAATGAGATTGAAAGTGTATTTAATAAAAAATTATGCTGTGAATAATAAATCAGGTATTGTAATTCTGACATTTAAATCATTTTCTAAAATATCTTAGTTTTTCAGTAGAATATGAATTCAAACCTAAGAACTAGAAAATATGTTAGGCATTTTTCTACCCTGAAGGACATTTTTTCTTCTTTGTTGAAAAAATAAAAGGCAAAAAAGGTCCTAAACAAGTATTTATGGATAATAGAGTATGTAATTTTAAAGCTGAATGTTTTGTGAGATGCTTTACAAACATTAATTCATTAATCATTATTAAATTCCTCAGCAGAATATAGCAAGCATGCTGTTAAACTATATTCTTGTCTGCCTTCCAAATGGGTTTTCCTATACTGATCTCTACAATGAGGAGCTTTATATTTCATGATTATTCAAGTTCCTAGGAAGAATTTGGTTTTTTTCTGACTAATGATACCATTTGTTCAAAACATCTGATTTCCAAGTTACAGAATAAATGATTCAAAGTATGGATTTATTCCAACATAACTTATTCTCAGCCACATTTGCTGACATCTCACTGAAACCTAATGATGTGGAAGGATATTCACATTTTGTTATTAAATAAAGCAATTTATCAGAAAACTATGCGGTACCTACCAGAAAAGTGTAAATATACACATATACCTATAGCTATCAATATTCCTAAAAGGAATTATAGTTGATTCATATTTTTTTCTTTTGATTCATCTGTGTTTTCTAATTTTTCCACAGAGAACACATCTGCCAATTATAGTATTTGTTTGTTTATGTCATTTATGGTTTAAGGCCTATACCATATACTATAGCTTTAGTCATGGTGATAAAAGATAAGGTGATAGTCAAGAGGATCTATTAATCCTATATCCTATATAAATATTTTATTATATTTTTAAAAAATTGTCTTGAATTACCAAATAGATGGTAGCAAGACCACAAAGGTGGACTTGGGTTTGTCATCAAAATTTCCAGGGCCTAGGGTGGTGCCTGTGGCTCAGTGAGTAGGGTGCTAGTCCGATATACCAAGGGTGGTGAGTTCGAACCCAGCCCCGGCCAAACTGCAAAAACAATAACAACAACAAAAATTTCCAGGGCCTGATTAAGTCTTTCATCCTCTGCTCCCTCAGCACATAGGCTCCCTGGGTGTGCACTGCATCGGAACCAGTGGGCAGCTGGGAGTGCCAGAGGCTTACCACATTTTCCACAATAAGGGCAAATCCCTTCAGAGAGGGAAAAGAAGCCATGTCACAACCAATAGGCATAAAAACAAATTAGGAAAATCTTCGTAAGCTGAATAAAAGCACAGTGCAGTGAGATTTCCAGATCTCCTTCCAGTATTGTGTGCTTGATTCCGGTACCCACTCTTCCCCACTTGGGGGCCTTCACTGTCTCTTCTCTGTGACTTCAGTCTCTGCTGCCTCCTGACCTCACTTGTGACACCTCTCGGGCATTGTTTCACTCTCTCCTTTCTTTCCCATCAACAAACTCCTCTCTTTCTTCTCTCAGAATAAACACGTATATCCACTGCCCCATTGGCTTATTCTTTCCACACCTAGCGTGGAACTGCTCTCCCAAACTTTGGCATCTAATTAGGGGCGGTCAACAGTTCTTCACTGTGCCCACGCACTGCCCCAGAGCCCTGCCGTCCCCACCCTCGTGTGTCAGAGGCCTGTTGGGAACCAGGCGGCGCGGCAGGAGCTGAGCAGGGGAGCCGGCAGCTAAGTTTCACCGGTTTGCAGCCACCGCCCGGGGCTCCCTTGGCGTGGCAGCCCTGCCTGGGCTCCGCCTCCGGTCACATCCCACCTGCAGTAGGTTGGGGGAGGAGCAGGAACCCTGCTGTAAACCACACGTGGGAGGGATCTGGGGTGCACACTGCTTATGAGAATCCAATGCCCCCGGAACCCCTCACACCCCCATCCTTGGAAAAATTTTCTTCCACGAAACTGGTTCCTGGTGGCAAAAAGGTTAGGGAGCATCGCCAGAGCCAGACCGAGCCTTCTCCTTCCGAAGAGTCGGGCAGGACCCCACTCCCAAAATAGCCCCCGCGCTTCTCACTAGTTTCCCCAGGAAATGGAGTCAAGGAGTACTAAGGAAAAGGTCTGAGCAGGGGTGTCCAAACTTTTTTCTTCTCTGCCACACATTAAAAAAATAAAAGTTGTCTTGGTGGGGGGTGCCATACATTAAATGCACTAACAGTAACGTACAAACCCTAAAGAAAGCTAATGAGGGGGGGAGGTCTGTGTGTACTTTTCCTGATACCCACCACGACAGATAAGCAAAAAAGTCCTCCTAACAATCCCCGCGCAGCCCCTGGGCTGCAGGATGGACACCCAGGTAGAGGTTTATCATAACCTATTCTCCTTTCCTAGAGTCTGAGTTCTAAATCTGCATTAGATCGCATCTGAGTGCATTTGGCAGAACTGAAAACACTGCGTATTCTCCATCTTCATTTTCTGCCAGTTTCAGGAGAGTCCTGGCTGCTGCTCACTTGCAGGGCCTTCCTTACCCTGAGGTGGGTACCCGGTAAAGAGGAAAGAGCCAAGAGAGCAGAGAGCTATGGTCTAAGGAACATAGATCCTGAAAGCGGGAGGGGGGCGGGGGAGGGCAGAGCTGGGAGGAGGTGGGGTTTGTGCTGACAGCAGGAGAGAGAATGAGAGGTGAGGCCAGGGGGCAGGACTGCAGCCTGTGCCCTGTGGATAATGGGAGTGCCGCGGGCCCCGGAAGGAAATGCCTCTTTGCCATTGCTTCTAAGACTGCAATAAAAACATACAGAAATTTTAAAGGCATTTTATAATTTATTCGGGTTTCTTTTGAATTTGTCAGAAGTCAGAAGACCTAGATCTATTTGGGTTTGGGTGGATGTGCCATTCAGGGTTAGTGACAAGTGAAAATAGGCAAAAGAGGAAGATAGCAAACTAATGGTGCCAGGACGACCAAGCAGAATACGGGTCTTTAATTTCTAAAGCCTTAAAAATACTCTTTATTTGAGAGATATATACCCTTTTTTTTGCCAGACACTTAGTGCTGCCAGTTTTTCCCCACTAATGTTCTACAGTGTCACACTAATCTATTTAAAAACCGGAGAACCGTGAAAAATCGGCACAAAAATCCCAAGCCCATGACGAAACAAACAGAAATGTGTGTGCTGCTCTGCGTAGGCCCTTTAAAAGCTGCCAGTGTTCATTATAAAATATTAAGTGACTGAATAAATATTAGCACAAATTCTTTTTTCATTTCAGCAGAGTTAGAGACTAAAAGGGCAGCAGGAACTCGGTTTCACAATGAGAATGACTCAGTCTATCCTAAGTAAACTCCTGCACCACCAGGTTTATTGTACCACTCTGTATCGTCTGTTTGTAAAAAGCAAATCTGCGAACTGATCATAAGTCTAAATTCTAAAAATTAATGCTGTGTATTAAAATTTTATCATATTTTCAAAAACAAATTCATTCTAGGATTAAGGAATTAGGGAAATGCAAATAAAACAGAGAGAGAGAAAAAAATGATCTTTAAAACTTCTGGTTCGTCTTACTCACCATAGAATTTTGTTGTATTTAAGCCTAATTTTGCCCTGATCAAAGGTGTGGGCTGACTCAGCTACACTTCAGCAGTAGCTTAAGTCAATAGCCACCCTCAATGTTAATAGGACACATCACACCCAAACTACAGCTGAAGTTTGCCTTTCTCTGATTCATTAAGCTCATTTGTTACCAGATTTTAACTTTATGAATCCAGAACTTTTAGTTCCCCTTGCCAAAGGAATTCATATGGACACCAATCTGCCCAGCAGTTCCTCAGCAGGATATGTCTGCATAATACCCTCTGTTCCCAGTAAAGCTATGTTCCTCTGCAAGCTGAAGGTCTTCTGGATCATTATGAAGATGTCTGCTGAATGACCTCCCCATTAAGAACTTCTACGAAAGCTTCATGAAGACCTGTCATTACAAACAGAAATAATGAACCAAGGGAGTTGCACGCACGATGAGTTCCCTGCGGATTCACCACATCTCCCTAAACTCTTTCTAACCAGCCAGCTTTAATTCTTCTAACAATCATCTCCAATATTTTGCTAAAATTTAGAAGCCTCTGCTAATCCTAGGAAATAGGGAAATATGGTCAGGCCATATGTTTCTTTACCGGAAAAAAAATTTTGAGGAAGTAGGTCTGCCTATTTGCATTCTACTTAGCACAGGTGGAAACGTTCATAATTGTGTTATTTCTTTTCTTGTTGTGTGCCCTATTAAGTCTTGAAAATCAAAGATAAAATTGCGCTTTCTATAAGTTTTACCTATTCAGCCATTTACTTTCCAGGATCCTTCATCAAGAAAACAGTTGTACAGGGTGAGAGATTGGAGTTAGTGCAGGAAACAATAGGAGGCAGAAGTATGGCCTCCCCAGGTGAAGAGTCCCCGACCAGGTACATCTGGGGGCAAGAGAAGGTGGTTAGAGACGGAAAGGAGTTCAAAACCAAACAAATTTTAGGTGTGCAGAGACCATGTCGTGCTCCAAAACCAGGTGAGTATGATATAAACCATTAACTTTTCTCCTAGTTTTGGTTGTCAGGAAGCTAAGAATTATATATTTATTGTTCACTACCATAAATTGCCTCTGTGTGATCTCCCTTTCCATGTGTGCAGGATGTGTGGCAGTTGGGGCTGGAAAAAATTGCTGTGGGCTTGAGGGATATGAAATCATGCTCATGATTGCAATTCAGAAAGCCAAAGGGGAAAGGAAGCGTTGGATGGGGTTGTGATTTGAGCACCAGAAGCCAACAAAGCACCCAAAGGCTGACAAACGTGGGACCCAAAGACCTCATTATGGAGCAGTGCAAAGCACATACGAGAGACCCTCAAGAATGCACCCTCTTCTGTGGGCATTCTGGAAGCAATTAAAGATGCTGAGATGGGAAGTCCCCAGTTTCGAGACACTAATTTTCCCCTACTTTGTGTAAGTTTTTTTTTTTTCATCGATGCCAACCTCTACCAGGAAGCAAGAGGAACTTCCATCCATGCTGTTGACAATTTCCATGCACACAGTTGGCAACCTGCAGCACCTAGTAGCTCCTGGTGGCCTTCACATTGTGCTCCTGCTGGCCCCTGTTCACATACTATTTGAACAGTTCTTCCTGCCCAGTGACAAGCTGCCTGGGGGGGAGTCCTAATGCCTCCATTTTTCTATAACTTTTCAAAACTCTTTATTATCTACCTTACCAAACAGTCAGTATTTTCACAATAATAATAGGCTTGATTCTTCCCTAGGTAAGTTTTTGACTGTGTTCCTTCTAACTATTTGTGTCTGTAGAGCTATATTTACAATTACCATTAACATCAAGTCACATAACTACTCTTGAGCTCTCCAATAGACATTTACTACTGTTGAGGATATGGGATGTTCTAAATCCAGAATTCAGAGGTTGCAAAGCCATGCTCCAAAACAGCACTGTTCTGAACTGAATGAGGTCACTGATGATTAATACAATGATAATAAATACCTGCATGATGTTTTATATTTTATGACCTACTTTTACAGTGTTTATGCCATTTGAACTATAGAACCTATTAAAGTGATGGAGCACAAGTTTATGTTATTTCCTATTTACAGGTGGAAGAATTTAGACTCTAAGTGGTTAGGTGACTTGCTCAGGATCAACAAGTTTTAAATGTCAGAGCAGGGACGCAGAGCCAGGACATACGACTCCAAGTCACATATTCACTCCACCACTATGTCACAGTGGCCTTTTCCTGTCTTGAGCCTGCATGAGAATTAAAGCCTCAAACTAAAGGGCACTGACCATTTTGCTGGCATAACTGTGCAGCTGAATGTCACTGTCAATGCTTTCAGTCTTCTGTCTTTATAGTTGTTTCACGATTGCCTGGTCTTTACATCTCCTAAATGCCTTTCATATGTAATAAATGTCAGAGACAGCAGTTGGTCATTGTCATTTGGCTTCTTAATGATTTGGTGAGGAACCTACAAGTGTCCTGTGTATACTTGCCTCAGAGGTCAGCTCAAAGCAGTTAGTCATTCTATTCATTTATTTTAGGCAAGGATGCTACTTCATCATTTACTCTTTGGAGCTCATAAAGAAACAGAGGATACTTTTGACTGTTAAGTATCATGACAGAGGGAAATATTTCCTCTCTTTACAGAAATCAGAGTTGTGGTCACATTGGAGAGGCTGTGGGTAACCCACCTACTCCAGAAGGCCCAGACTGGTCCCTACTACCGTGTCTTGTTATGTTCATTAAATGAAGAATAATTCGGTATCACCTTTTGAGAAGGACAGGATGAGGATGCTTTATTTTATACCAAATTTGGGCACTCAGGTAGCATATTAATTCCCACTTCTTTGAGTGCAAAATGACATTGAATATATCGGCTTTACACTGAGCAGTTCTCCATTCACCCCTTTTGCTTTTTCATGCATGTTCTCATTCCTTCAGAAGAGATAAGATAGTATCACTTTTTTTAAACATAAACACTTCTTTTCAATGTTTAAAAGAGTCCAGGATTCCATAGGAAAATAATTGTAATTTTGATATCTATCGAATAAGAAAATAAAAAATCACAAAAGGCTTCTATGAATTCAGTGCTATATTTTAAAAAAATTTGTATTTTATTCACCAGGATATTATTAATACACTTTTGGTGGGAGAAAAAGTAGTACATTATGCAAGACATATTTATGTTTCGTCTACATATGGATTCACAACCATCCTCCCACCCATACCTCCTTCCTGCTTTGACTCACAAGTTGAAAATGACTGATCTAGATTTTTTGCTTCTCAGACTATTCCACTGTCTGAGCAGTCTCTGTAGCCCAGCTTCTCTAGGTACAGGGGCTGGGCTTTGGGGCACACCCAGGAAAGGGCATCTGCTTGGTATGGATTCTTTCATTTCTTCAGCAAGCACTTCTTGAGCACCTCCAATCACCATTGTAGGTCTCACTCAGGGTGATTTCTGGGGACTTGCCCAACCACTGATGTCTGAATTGCACTCCTCAGAATGTTCCTTTCCTATAAAGCTTAGATCTCTCAACATTCTACTTTTCCTGACAGAGAGAATAATACCTTAAGTTGTTAGTTGATTTTAAATCCTACCTACACAGTAAAATCATCTGGGGGATTTGAAAAGGCTACCAATGTCTGGCTCTCACCCAAAGCCAGTTAGGTTAGACTCTGTAGGCTCGGCGCCAGTGGCTCAAGCAGCTAAGGCGCCAGCCACATACACCTGAGCTGGCAGGTTCAAATCCAACCTGGGCCTGACAAACAACAATGATGGCTGCAACCAAAAAAAAAAAATAGCTGGGCATTGAGCTGCAGGTTGCTGTGAGCTATGATGTCACAGCACTCCACCCAGGGCAAAGCTTGAGGCTCTGTCTCAAAAAAAAAAAAAAAAAAAAGTTAGACTCTGTAGGGAAGGGAAAACCAGATACTGTGGGGGGTTTTATTTGCTTTGTGTTGATTAATTTTTTTTTAAGTTTTCAGATGACCTAATATTTTGCCAGATATCTTCATCTTTTTGTGTTGCTATGGAAGAACACCCACGGCTAGGAAACTTATAATGAAAAAAAGGTCTATTTGGTTCATAGTTCTTCTGCAAGCTGTACAAAAACCATGGGGCCAGCATCAGCTTCTGGTGAGGACCTCAGCCTGCTTCCACTCATGGCAGAAGGCGTGGGAAGCCATGGAGCTGCAGCATGTACAGAGATCACATGGTGAGGGAGAAAGCAGGAGAGAGAGAGAAAAGGAAAAGTGCCTGGCACTTTTAAACAAGCAGCCCTTGTGGGAACTAGTAGACTAAGAACTCATTACTGCAAGGGTGGCAGCAAGCCACTGATGAGGGATCCACCCTGTGATTCAGATACTTCTCATTAGACCTCATCTCCAACATTTGGGATTCAGTTTCCACATGAGATTGGGGTGGGGGTGGTTTCAAAATGTCTCTGCTCACAGACAAATCATAGCACCAAGTAAGAACCATTGGTTTCCCAGTGTCTCTAAAAGACCTAAAGGAGGAGAAAGCAGGAAGAATGTGGGATGATGACTCTGAATGTGAACAGAACCTGAAAGTAAGATCAGTAAAGCAGGATGGAGAAGGGAGAAACTGGAAGACAAATTTCATCAACCTCAGAGCCCTGCCCTCAACGTCTGATCTCTTCTTATATCAAACATTTCATTTAGCATATTGCCATCCAAACACTTTTCCTTTCACTGAGCCTCATTTTCTCCTTCAGTCAATGAACACTAATATTGAATGAGTACCTGATGTGGAGTATCAGGCACTAAGTAAAATTCTGGCCTCATTGAACTTTCATGCTAACTAGGGAGAAAGACAAGAAATTCCCAATGAATTTAGCGCCAGTTTTGTACCTCTGGTTGTTATTTCTTTTATCGCTGTCATCTCCAGGTACTTGGTATTACTCAGATGACAATGAAAAATTAAGGTACCTTGGTTTCAAAATGTCTCTGCTCACAGGCAAAATATGGAATGATTCCAAAATATGGAATGAGGGCAGGGAACTTAAATCAGGGAACCCAAATTCAAATTCCAACTCTGCCTTACTAGCTGAGTGACCTCAGGCCAGTCACTTAACCTTTTTAGGTCTTAAAGTTTTCATTCATGAAATGAGAGTAATGATATGAAAAGCAAAGGTTTAAATGAAAAATACGCAATGCATATAATGAACAGGCACACAGAGCACACATGTGAGACCAGTGGCCAAGGATGATCACTTAGACTGTGGGACTAAGATCATGCTTTCCTAGGCCTCCCACCTCCACCAACGACGAAGAAACTCCCTCTTCTTGTTCAGGTGCAATGGCTGAACAAGGATCTGCTATATGGTGGATATAGTTCATGTTGCTCAAAGTGTAAGGTGATTACACTTTAAATGGAGTGTAATCTTGGCACTCTGGGAGGCTAAGGCAGGCAGATCACTTGAGCCCAGTAGTTGAGATTGCTATGAATTATGATGATGCCCCTGTGGTCTACCCAGGGTAACAGAGTGAGACTCTGCAAAAAAAAAAGTTCTTACTGATACCAGGATATCATACTTAATTTCCTAAGACCATTCACTTTTCTCCTCTCCTGAACAACCTTGTCACAGTTTCACTCTTTTCAAATACCCTAAACTTCCTTTTTGTCTTCATATTCCTACTTCCCTGAGAAAATTAAAGCAATCACAAGAGAACTTCCATAGACCTCCACCACCATATTGACCCAGCCACCAGCATCTGCACCCACAGTCTCTGCCTCCACACCTGTTCCTACTCATGATCCTACCCAAAGCCAACCCCCCTTTTGTTCACTAACTCCATCCCCTATGGCCTATTTAAGGAAATAATTCATTTCTACTAAAGGAAAGCAGCTCTTGTCCCTTTCCCCCATATCGATTTTTTACTTTATTGAATCACCCTCATTCAAATACAAATAATATGCAGTTATTTATCTTAACAAAACATTAAAAACTAAATAAAACACTAACTTCTATGGATTCCACTTACCTCACTATTGTTTTCTCCTCTCCCTTTTCAACAAAAACTTCTCCAGAAAGTTATCTTCAGTTGCTTTCTGTATTTGCTTTCCTGCCATCCTCCACTAAAACAAGTTCAATGAGATTTTTACCTCACTGCTCCACTGAAACCACTCTGAGCAACATGAACTACATCCACCATGTTGCCAAGTCCACGTCTTCTTCTGGCTTGCTTTATCAGCAGCATTTGGCACGGTCCATCACTCCGTCTTTGATATGCTTCTTCACTTGGCTTCTATATCCTCCTGTTTCTCTCCTATCTCACCAACTGCTCCTTTTTAATCTCTTTTCCTAGTTCTTCCTCCTCTCTCTGACCTTTTAATGTAGCAAAGCCCAGAGCTGAGTCCTTGATTCTGTCCTTTTCTCTAACTACAGTGATTCTCTTGGTGATCACAGCAGTATTATGGCTTTCAATACCAGCAATGTGTTAGTGACCTTCAAATGTCTATCTCCAGCTCAGACCCCACCCAGAAGTTGCAGATTTGCTTGTCCTGTGATATAAAATAAGCATCTCATGCACAGCATGCTCAAATATGAACACCTGTTCTTACTGCCAAAACCTGCTCTACCCTCAGCCTCCTCTATTTCAGTTGATGGCAACTCCACATTCATCACATAAAAAACTCTAGAGTCCTCTTTGATTATGACTTTGCTCTTTCTTTCATGGCCACATCTAATTCAACCACAAATCGTGCTGACTATTTTTTTTTTTTTAAGACAGAGTCTCACTTTGTCACCCTCGATAGAGTACTGTGGTGTCACAGCTCACAGCAACCTCCAACTCCTGGGCTTAGGTGATTCTCTTGCCTCAACCTCCTGCGTAGCTAGGACTATAGGTGCCCACCAGAACACCTGGCTATTTTTTTTTCTTTGCAGTTTGGCTGGGGCTGGGTTCGAACCCACCACCCTTGGTATTTGGGGCCAGCACCCTACCCACTGACCCAGAGACACCACCCTCTTACAGGCTATTTTTTTCAAATCTGGCAGAATCTTAATGCTTTTTGCTATCTCTCTTCTGTCTCCAGGCCTAAGCCATCATCTCTCACCTGACTACTACAATAGCCTCTTAATAGTTCTCCCACTCCTACCCTTGCCCCCTTACAAGTTAGGCTGAACACAGCAACCAGAGTGATCCTTCCAAAACATATCACTCTTTTGCTCAAAATCCCCTACCGTAAATGGTAAATACCATTTTCCCAGAGTAAATACCATGGTTCACAATATCTTACAAGGCTGACAACAGCACCTCATTCATCTCTCTGCCCTGTTCCCAACTGTCCTGTCCCTTGGTCACTCCAGCAACTCTGGCCCCTTCCTACTCTTATAAGATGGACCAAGCAGGCTCCCACCTTAGCCCCTATGCCTTAGCTTTTCTTTCCTCCTGGATGTTATTTCCAGCTTGGTTAACTCTCTAGCATTTTTTTCATGTCTCTGCTCAAATACCACCATATCATGGAGGCTTAAATTAACCACCTTATTATTATTGCAACACTGGACTGCAAGAACATAAATGCACATAGACACATACTACCAATACCCTGTTCCACTTATTTCTATGTCATTGGTCTCCTTCTAAGATAATACATAATTTGTTCAGTCCTTTACTTTCTATTTAATATCTTCTCCCTACCTCTTCCTCCTATAATGAAAAACAAAAGCTCTTTAAGGGCAATGATCTTCATAAACTTCATCGAACTATTCCAAACCTCCAAATTTATGTAATGTGTTTGATAAAAAATGTTCTCCTAGAATTCATAACCCACAGATGTTTAGATATAATCCAAGGTTCCATAGCTAAATACAGGAACTAAAACTTCAACACAGACATTCTGAATACAACTTCAGGGATCTTTCTGCCATAATGCTCTAATTTCCAGACAAGAACAGCTCCTTCCCAAACCCTTAAAACACCAATATTATTTTTTATCTTTACAACTTAATAAAACAAAACATATTATTGAGTAATTATTAGCACAAATAAACATTTTTACATGCTTCTTTGATGAATTAACCATGAATTGATGGTGTAGTTTGCACCTCCAAAAATTCTGTTTTGTGTGGCTTAGGATCATTGGTTTCTTAGCCCTCCTTACTTTCTCTTTACTACAATTAGCAACACCAGCAAATGATTTTCTTTTATAGCCCATTTTACACAAAGAAATGAAGTTTTTATCACTTCAAGAGAGCTAGGGTGCATAATAATGAGTAAAGAACAACACAGCCAAGTTGAAATTCAAAGGTTGTTGCTAGACCCCTCCCTCCTACTTCTGTGAGTCATTCCAGCACATCAGTATTGCAAAGCCTGCAAGTGAAATTCATTCCTCAGCAAAATTGCAAATTGTTACATGTTAAGTTGCTTGAAAATAGTCAAAACTACAAATGTGTAAGTCTCAAATACCAATAATCTCCTGTAATTGGACTCAGTCATTACAATTGACATCACAAAATAGGAGGTAGGGCACAGATGAAGAAGAAAAAAGTATGGAAATCTAAATAACTGGGAAGTTGGTATATAGAGTTATGATTGTTTTCAGCTTTGGGCAATCCTCTGCTCTTCCAGGTGATGGCAGTTGAAAAATAGCAAAAACAACAATGAAAACTATCAAAAGTAAAACATTTTAAATATCACAACTATGACTCATAAATACAAAGCATGTCAAATCTTACATAACTTATTAATAAAGGAACCAACAGGGTGTTAAATCTGATCCAAAGAATATTTGATGAACTAAGGAGTTACAGCAACTGAAGGAAGAATGTTGCCATAAAATGACTAGGTTAGATATACAGCTGACTGAAATTCTACAAAGCAATACACCATAACCTTTAGGCTTATATTTCCTACTAGACAGAAAACATTTTCTTCTCAACCAAACAAAACTCTATGCATTAAAATATAGTTTTACATAATCTGAGCCCTAATCAATAGTTAATGATGTGTTAAACAAAAGGATATTACCCCAAAGAATTAAGCATCCTTGTGCGGGCTTGTTAGACTATGTTTCAGTATGATGCAGAAGGAACACATGGCCATCTCTTTGCCTTATTTCTAATTTTTTGATACTATTTTTTTAAAGAGAGCTAAAGTAAAAGAGTCTTCTCTTTGAGAGCTACCTTTGGAGAAACAGTTTATTCCTTACATCAGTGTGTCTGGTCTACTTTGAAAAGGAAATTCTTCCTGGTTCTAAGTTCTAAAAAGATCCCTTCGTAGCATAGCCTATTTTGGTAATAGAGCATTTTGTTTGAATACCATATTTCTCCTATAAAACAAGAACATAATTAATTAATACTTGAAGAATCCCATATTTCACTATGATTTGTGAAACTGTGTTTTAGAAATGGACAGAACTTAGTGAGAAATCTTGCAGTTAAACGACATCCAGAAAGGTTGAGCAATTTGCCCAAGGTCACATAATGAATGAGTCAGAAACTAAGCTGATAGAGAACTTTGTAGTTGAATAAGAAGGATATACTAGGCTACAAGAGCTTCCTGTGACTGGCCTATGGATAACCATGATCTCATAACACTCAAGTAATGCTGATGGGCCAGAATACAGTGTTCACAGCAAGGAACTCCAGTATAAGGACTCTGAAGAACTTTTTGATGATTAGCAATAGTGATACCTTTTATTCAGCTATCACAGGGTTTATGACTAACACCCCTATAACAAAAAATAAGAACTGTTGAGCTTCCTGGGGGACCCCAATGCTGGATAGTGGCCAACAAGGGAGATGGCCCTAAAGGAAGAAGGAGACTTAACACCAACTTAATGCACAAAGTCTGAGAAGCCTGGAGAGGCATACATTGTCTCATGCACCAAGTGGCAGATCGATGCAATGCAGCACCAATCCAATCTCTCAGAGGCCTTCTATTGTACTCAAAAATAAGATTAGAAGGAATCCTCAGCTCCCAGGAAGGTGAAGTGATCAGGAACATGGGATAATTGAATGTCTGGAACAGTCTGATAACTTATATTTCAAAAAGGAGATTTTGTCCCTATAGGACAGATATCATAACTTCCCTAATCTAAACTGCTGATCAAGAGTCCAAAGGTTTGAACCCACCTGTTCTGCTAACCCCCCACACAAGGATAGTCATGTTGATGTTCCCTTTACTGAGCTGCTTCCAGATTCCTCTCTTCTTAGGTAGTCTG
This sequence comes from Arctocebus calabarensis, assembly GCA_963573935.1. Classification (NCBI taxonomy): domain Eukaryota; kingdom Metazoa; phylum Chordata; class Mammalia; order Primates; family Lorisidae; genus Arctocebus; species Arctocebus calabarensis. The sequence goes on from CAUYON010042242.1 coordinate 14,623, forward strand.
GTGAGATTCTTCAGTGATCTGGAAGCAGCTGCAAGGATAGCCTGCCTTCAGGCTTTATCCTGAATTGGAGGGCCCATCTAGAGATCAGCCTATCTACTTCCCACAAATAATAAGAGAAAAATCACAACAAATTTATTTAATATAACTTTTGGTTAGCCTTGAGAAATAAAAACCTGAAGACTCAAGGAAACTGTACTTTTATGTTTGTTTCAATGAAGAAAAGGCAGTCATGTAAAAATATGATAGGACAAAAGGGGGTATGATCTAATTGTAATAAACTGGGAGGAACTTAGCAAAGCCTATTTGTTCAGATTCTTCACAAGTTTTTTCTGTGTCTTTATTCCTTTCCTCTCAGTATAGGATAAGACATCTATCATATTGGGGGCTATTTAGGGGGAAAGGTAGAGAGAAGTTCAGAGAGTCATCTTCCTGCTTCTGTGATTTTCTCAGTCTAATTCTGCTTAAAATACTCAGTATGTCAAGGTACCATATTTGGGGGTGTTATGTTCTGAGTTCCAACAGTAATTTTCTGCACAGTGAAAGAAATAGGTTAATTCTGCAGTTTAACTGCAGAGAAGAAGAAGTACAAGAAGAAGGAGAAGAAGAAGAAAGTGAAGGAGAAGGAGAAGAAAATTGAAACTTAGACAGAAGGCTTTTTAAATTGGCAAATCTGAAGTTATTTCATTTTTTATAACTTTATTTTCTTCTTTTCTGATTTTTTTCTTCCATTTTTTTTCCAAATCTACTTCCTTGAGAGAGAAAAACACTTTCATAAGGCTGTATTCTTAAAATAATAGTTTTATAAAAGATACAGTATATAGTACATATTATGAGAACAAAAAAACAAGAATTTGACAACTGAATAACTTTTGACAGCAGATTAGAAGGTATGCTGTTTCTCATCTTTTTTTTTTTAATTCTTCCTACCTGAAAATTAAATTTCAAATACAGGATGAGCTGATAGTGTTGAGAAAGAGAGAGAGAGAATTGTGTTACTTTTTAAAAGTATTTATGTCAGTCATAGTAATTATGCTGGGAAAATAATATTCTTTCATCATGAATTTGGGGAATACTGATTCTTCCCCTATCAAAGCACCTAAAATTAGTTATGTAAAATTGGAATTTGACATTGGAAGATGAGGCTCAATGAGTTCCCAGCATTGGTTGCGAATCGCCACTTTGATCTGCAATCCCTACAGCAACTCCGAACAACAGACTCCACGTGATTTTAAATTAACTCAAATCTACTTAAATATAGGTGCATGTCACATGGCACTTTTGGTAAGATGGAGACACAGAAAAACTGTGAGAAACATAGTATAAACCAAACTAGAATGTTAAAATTCTGAAAAGTTCAGGAGTAGTTATAGCAAGAATATGCTATTGCAGTTATTTTTCAAGTTTTAAGCTCATATTATCCTGTAATTTTCTTAAATACAAAGGTCATGCTTAATACTATACAACCTGGACTATACAAAATATATTATTTATTAAAATACTCTAAAAATCCTATTCAAAGTAATGAATAAAGATTTTTTTAAATGGATACCAATGAATCCTATTCAGCTTTTTCTTCCTCAAGATTGTTAATAAACATTCACCTTTTAAAATAAATGAATATGTCCAAATACTAAGCAGATGTTTCAATAAAATTTGGACATCTGGGTGGCAACTGGCTCAATGGGTAGGGCACCAGCCACATACACCAAGGCTGGTGGGTTTGAACCAGGCCTGGGCCTGCTAAAACAATAATGACAACTGCAACAAGAAAAACAGCTGGGCATTGTGGCAGGTGCCAGTAGTCCCAGCTACTTGGGAGGTTGAGGGAAGAGAATTGCTTAAGCCCAAGAGTCTGAGGTTGCTGTGAGCTGTGACACCATGGCACTATACCCAGGGCAACAGCTTGAGATGCTGTCTCAAAAATAAATAAATTAAAATAAAAATAAAATTTGGACATCTTAAGCTTTTCAAAGCGGTATTTCCTAAAAGTGTCCTTGGCACAGTCAAATGATTTGAAATTCTCTTTCACTTTGGCTAAATGTAAACCAAAAAGAAAAAGTATCACTAGTGAGTGACCTGAGGCAGAGACTTGTGGCTCTGACCTTATGCTATCACATGATGAATCAAGCCTTCCAAAGGCAAGGATCATTGTGATTAAGAAACCACCCCTTAGGAATGCCTTAACTCAGTCCTAAGACCTGTGGATCTTCTATGAGTAGTTAGATAAAAAGGAGGTTTAAATTACTTTCTGCCAACCTAGGGAGTGAAGATGTCTAGCCTCTAGAACAAATTTTTACTAATCAATTTTTAATTGTATTTTTTCCCCTCTAAGTTGGGAAAACTTCAGCATTTCCAGTCCCCTAGAATAAAAAAGTTTTCTAATTGGTCTTAAAAATACAATGAATGAACAATGATTATGTTCATATTTGTCAGTATCCAAATTAAACTGGTGTGTGGGGCTATGCCTGGGGAGACATGGGCAACAAGGGAGGCCAAATTCACCATGAGCCTAAACTCCAGGGACTTACTTAGTTAAAAAAAAGTCACAAGTTCAGAAATATCCTCTGGCCATTGAATCATGCCTATGCTCCAGCTGACCTTTTTATTCCCCTTTAGACCTCCTTAAAGTCACTAGAAATTTATAACTTGAGCAATATGGATCATTTTAAAATAAAATTCTTTGCTGGAACTCAAATACAAAGTCACTCAGTTTACACTTTGACTCTACTGAATTGGTAGATTGGGATGATGCACCATGCTGATCTTCTCTGGCACCCCATGAATTTCCTACATCAGGTAGGTATTTATAGAGATTTAAAGGTGAAAGTTGGTGGAAATCAGCTGTGGTTTTGCATCCAAGACATGGAAGATGCTAGCTGAAGGTTTTGTTTTTTCACCCCCTTCACAAAGAAGTGATGGAACACAAAAGGCAAAGAAACATATTTTTGTTAGATTAAAAAAAAGAGAAAAGCCCTAAACTAGAAATGTCAAAGATAGTGGAAGCCAAGGAGACATTCAAAAGCCAAGGATGACATCATCACTTTTCACCTTACTGTCAATAGACTTCAGATTTTTTTCAAATGGGATTACATAAAAAAAGGTTTATATGATTCTGAAAGAATAAAATTTCAGTATCTTAGGAATTAATACAATTCCCAAGGTATACATACCCTTAGGCATTCTAGATTAGAACATGATATGCATATTATATGTCTAAACAAGTAAAAAAATATTGTGTTTAATGATAAAATTGAGCAGATACACTGGACTATGACATGCCCTAAAATTATCACTTATAATAAAAACAAAAATAATCTTCCAAGCAAGAAGACAATGGTCATCTACCTTTAATCTGCTTAAACAGAACAATCTCTAGCCCAGAATTCTATATTCTGTGAAGCTAAGTTTTAAAATTGATGGAGAAATCAAATCATTTACTGACATACAATCATTGAGGGAATTCACCACAACAAGACCAGCTCTACAGGAAATACTCCAACCTGTTCTACACACTGACCATCACAATGGATCAACAACAAAATAAGATCTCAGAAATTTAAGGACAGAGCCTAACTTCCACACTGATGCAAAAGATAAAACTAAGCAATGGACTCTCACAAAACAAGATGAATAGAACACTACCATACTTATCAATTATCTCAATAAATGTTAATGGCTTGAATTTCCCACTGAAGAGGCAGAGATTGGCTGACTGGATTAAAAAACATAAGCCATCCATTTGCTGTCTCCAGGAAACACACTTAGCTTCAAAAGATAAATTAAAACTCCAAGTTAAGGGTTGGAAGACAATTTTTCAGGCAAACAAAATTCAGAAGAAAAGAGGAGTTGCAATCTTATTTTCAGATACATGTGGATTTAAAGTGACTAAAGTCAAAAAGACAAAGATGGTCACTTTATATTGGTCAAGGGAAAAATACAACAAGAAGACGTTTCAATTCTAAATATTTATGCACCCAATTTAAATGCTCCCAGATTCTTGAAACAGACCTTACTCGGTCTGAGCAATACGATATCCTATAATACCATAATAACAGCAGACTTTAACACTCCTCTTACAGAGCTGAACAGATCCTCTAAACAGAAATTAAACAAAGATATAAGGGACTTAAATGAGACCCTAGAACAACTGTGCTTGATAGATGCATATAGAACTCTCCATACCACAGATAAAGAATATACACTCTTCTCA
>CAUYON010042245.1:0-72890 GCA_963573935.1 Arctocebus calabarensis
TAGTCCCAGCTACTAGGGAGGCTGAGGCAAGAGAATCGCTTAAGCCCAAGAGCTGGAGGTTGCTGTGAGCAGTGTGACGCCACGGCACTCTACCCAGGGCGATAAAATGAGACTCTGTCTCTACAAAAAAAAAAAAAAAAATTCAGTAAAAGGCTTGCACAGATACTTCACCAAAGAAGATATATCCACAGCAAATAAACCCATGTAAAGATGTTCAACGTTGTTAGTCGTTAGGAAAATACATATTAAAACAATGACGTGATATTGCTAAGCTCCTACCAGAGAGATAAAATAAAAACTACAAACAATAGCAAGGGCTGGCGAGGAAGCAGAGCAACTAGAACTCATATATAAGGCAAGGATGGCTGTTCAGACAAGCAAATTCTTTCTAACAAAGTTGAACATATACTTACTGTATGGCCCAGCAATTCTACCCCTAGGTATTTACCCTAGAGGGACTAAACCTTAATAGTCACACAAAAGCCTATACATGAATGTTCATAGTGGTGTTATTAATAAGTCCCCAAATCTCAGAACCTAGATATTCTCCAGTGAATGAGGGATAAACTGAGTCATGCAGAGGAATACCATTCAGCAAGCAAAGGAACAAACCACTGACAGATGCAACAACTTGGAGACATCCCAGAGTTACATTGAGTGAAGAAAAGCCATACCCAAAGGGCTAAACACTGCATGCTTTCATTTACCAGACACTCACAAAAAAAAGACGTAATTTTAGTGTCAGTAACCAGATCAATAGTTGCCAGAGTAGACAGATGGGTGAGGGTAGTTTTATGAAGTGGCAGCACCACGGAGGTTTGGGGGATGATGGAACTGTCTGTGTCCTGATTGTGGTGGTGGTAATTTAAATTTATATGCTAAATTTCTAGAATTTAGAATTTAGAATTTCTACACTAAAAGTCCCTTCTACTCTGTTAATTTGGAAAATTAAAAAAAATTCTTAAAATGCATATGTAGGAAATTGCAGAAGTAAATGAACTTCACTCTGCAGAAGAAGATGTCTCCCACACAGGTCATTATCAGCTCACTTGACCTATCTCAGACAATTTTAGATAATCTTAAGAAATGACAACAAGAAACGACCTTGCACTATATTTCTCCCCAAAATCCCTTCTATTAATAATATTTTCTAGGAAGATGCCTTCTTAGATTGTAAGAATATAATTTATGTCTTAAATTCTTCTGTACTTCAAATTATTTCTTTCTGTTTGAGGTGTTATGAAGCATTAGATAACATTTGAAAAACATACTTAAGAAGTAAACTAACCTTTCAAAAAGCTAATTACTACTGAAGGTATCTATTTTCTCCTGTTCCAAAAGAAATGTTTGAGAAAGACACTACAGACCACCATGGAATTTGGTCAACCTCAGTCAAAAAGTGACATAAACCACCACCCAGAATAGTAATTCATTGTGGCACCTTTTAAAAAGAAATCGCATCCTGTCTACTTACAATTGCTATTTATTAATACTCAATGTGATATGAGGACCAAGTTTGTGATGCATGACACATTTTAGATAGTAATGATAGTAATGATTTTTGGATGCAACAAAGACAGTATTTTTCAAACTTATGGCCTGGAAGGGAGAGACTTTAAATTCCATTAATTTCTTGAGACAGCTGCCTCCCCACTGTGAAGCCCAGAGAAAGGTGTGCATCTGTTGTTAATATATTATCGTAATGTTCCAACTGTCTGCCTAAATAAAACTAGGGTCTAGAGGTATTAAAATAAGTGTTCTTGAGGGACTTTAACCAACAAATGCAACCAGTGTAACATGGTTTCTTGTACCCTCAATGAATCCCCAACAATAAAAAAAAAAGTCATCACTAACTTTTACATTATTTACATATTAAAATTTGAGCATATTAGGTTAAATAAAATACAATTGAATTTTTTAAAAAAAGTGTTCTTTTGGAAAGGGAGATAAATTAGGATGTAAAACTCCTGAGCCTTCTTCTAAAATCTAATAACTAGTTTAGTAATACCTTTTCTTCTGCTGTGGTTATATTTTGCTTCCTTACTACTATTTTTGGATAAAGGACCAAGTTTCCCAAAGCTAGTGGAATAAGCAGAAAAACACTAGAGCTGTGAGCTCTATTCCTAGATAATTTGTTGATATCTGGGGTTCAGCAAACTGCATGGCAGTTACCAGTCTGCTATTTGCTATTGTCCTTGATGTGTGACCCATTGTGGGCAAAGAGCTTCATCCAAACAGCTTATCTGATAAGACTTTAGCAGCTCTGAACATTAGTCTCACCTCTGGTAGATGAAGGGATATATAGTGGCTCACGCTCCATATTAGGAGTATATTCTTGCATTTTTGAAATTCTAGAATAGGTTGCAATTTTTTTTTGTTTTCAAACTCCTTAGTTAAACTTTCTGTTATGGAATGTATTGTTCTTCCCTCTGGACCCCTTGATGGGGAAACAGAGTCCTAGCCAGTATCTTCCATCTGTGCTGCTGTCTTTGCCCCGCCTGGACCTCAGGACATAATCTTAGACTTAACAGACAGCACTCTAACTGCACCTGTGATCACTTACACATCTGATCATTATCTCCAGTAAAAAAAAAAAAATTTTTTTTTTGAGACAGAGTCTCACTTTGTCACTCTTGGCAAAGTGCCGTGGTGTCATAGCTCACAGCAATCTCCATCTCTTGGGCTCAAGTGATTCTCCTGCCTCAGCCTCTGGAGCTGCTGAGACGCAGGTGCCTGCTATAACGACCGGGTATTTTTAGAGACCGAGTCTCACTCTGGCTCAGGCTGGTCTGGAACCTGTGCGCTCAGGCAATCCACCCACTTCAGCCTCCCAGTGCTGGGATTACAGGTGTAAGCCCCCGTGCCCGGCCTCTAGTAAAATTTTTAGGCCTCTAAAATTGCCTTTGTCTTGTAATTTCTTTAGCCTCATGTCAAAATGAAACATAGAGAAGGGAAAGACAGAGGACGAATGGGAAACCCGCTCCACACTGGACAAAAGAAGTCCAGTGTTCACACGCACGCTGACTCGTGAATCTCTGAGGATATGGGACCAATAGAAGTGTTGTCAGAAATTCTTGCTCTTACTGAACTGAGATGCTTTCTTATGTTCCAATATAACTTACTTCAATACTCTGGTTTCTCTTCAGATCATATAAATCTTTCGCCTTTTACCAATATAACTTACTTCACATAAGTCTTTTAAAAGCACTTACTATTTCACCAATTATCTTTGTCACCATAGTTATTCATTTTGCCTAAATTTTTGAGGGAAATTTAAGCATGCACATTATCCATGAGTAGTGCTAATTCTGTACCAGTATAAGTGTTCTAATTCTTTTATTGATACCTATGTGTTAAAAGTGCACATCTAGAAAGTAATAACGGTATCTGCATGCAAAGTCATACCTGTAATACGGTAATTGCCCCCCTTTCGCGCTACCGTCCTCCACCGGAGCCCCTCACCCTGCAAGCACCAAGCTGCAGACGCCTCCAGCTGCCTAGTTGACTGGGCCGGACGCCGCCACCACCGTCTTGGAAACAGGCAGGCGAAAGTGGGGGCTCAGGGGCACCTTCTTGTCTTGCGAGAGGTGCAAAGGCAAAGCCAGGCACTACAGGGAAGCTGGCAGTGAGCCCTAGTGGCACACGAGAGTGATCTGAGTGTCTTGAGGATGTGACCTACCCCATCGGTCCCCTCCCAGCCAAGCCTTACCCCCATATCCTCCCACTTTGTATCTCCATCCCTGTGCGTCGGTGGGAACAGGGCCATAGCTGCTGTACTGAGAACGCTGATGGGCGTATTTCCCAGCAAGCTGGTGTGCAGGGCCCAGGCCAGCGTGTCTGCCCCAGGCTCCTCACAGCAGTTCCCAGCCCTCTCTGGGCTGCCCCGTCTCTCATCCAACTGGCTCCATTCTGAGGCTGTAGGGCATGACTGAGGAGGAAGATCCCTGAACAAAGGACTGAGAGACCTGTGTTCTGAGACCCAGTTCAACTAATAGCCCACTGTTGGGACCTTGAGCCTCAGTCTTCTTGAAGTTTTTCTCTGCAAGGGTCCCTGGAAGTAAAGTATAAAACTCAGGGGCTCAGTGCCCTTAGCACAGTGGTTATGGCACAGGTCAAATGCACCAAGGCCAGCGGGGGTTTGAACCTGCCCGGGCCAGCTAAACAACAATGACAATTGCAACAACAACAAAAAATACCTGGGCATTGTGGAAGGTGCCTATAGTCCCGGCTACTTGGGAGACTGAGGTAAGAGAATAGCTTAAGCTCAAGAGTTTGAGGTTATTGTGAGCTGTGATGCCACAGTGCTCTACCAAGGGCAACATAGTAACACTCTGTCTCCAAAAAAAAAAAAGCTCAGGGGTACTTTAGCCCAAAAATTGCAGTTTTGAGCCTGTAATTTGTCTGAACCCTCTTGTCTGAACAGGGATTGAGTTGATATAATTTCTCAAATTTGCCAGTTGGAAGAACCACCTAGGATGCTTGTTAATAGAGCAAATACCCAAGTCTTTCTCCTGTAGAGTTGATTCAGTGTATTTGGGTGTGATTCAGGAGTCTCAGTTTAATCAATATCCAGGTGATTTGTAGGAGTTGCAAGTTTAGGAAAGGTTGGTGTCATTCATTCTGACATTACTAAGTACCAAGGTCTGGATGTCTCAAGGGGTCACAGTCCAGTTACTAAACAGAAACGTAAATTCAGGTTACTTCATACTTCACGGTTATCATCAGGGAAGTCTTCCTCCTCAGTGTGGCAACCCAGGGACCTCAGCATGGGGCCTGCTGTATGAAAGAAGAGAAAGAGCAGGGATCCACCTCCAGAAGTCTGGGGTGGGAAGGGTGGGCCCTGGCCCCTCACACCAGCTTCCCAGGAAATAAGCCTACTAGAGTTCTGAGCAGAATGGCCGTGGCCATGTTCCTATGAACAGAAATGGATGGGAATACAAAAGAGAAGATGTGGGGACGAGGGTGGGCTGGGAGGGGTGTGAGGTTGGATACTCAGGTCGTTCAGACCACTCACACTTGATACCTGGGCCTGCTGTGGCTTCTCTGCAGTGCCCAGCACTGTGCCTCGTTCCTCTGGGAACGCACCACTGGGAAGTCTTGGTGCTTCCAAGACTGGGAAGCACCACTTCGTAGACATTCTCCTCTTCTTTAAAAAATTAAAACAAAAGATTTTTTGCTGAAAGTTTGTTGCAGGCTGGGCACAGTGGTTTATGCCTGTATTTCTAGCACTCTGGGTGGCCAAGGTGGATGGATTGTTTGAGCTCAGGAGTTCATGGCCAAGCTGAGCAAAAGTGAGACTCCCTCTCTAAGAAAAACAGAAAAACTAGGTGTTGTAGAAAGTGCCTATAATCCCAGCTACTCGGGAGGCTGAGGTAAGAGGATCCCTCAAGCCGGAAAGTTTGAGGTTGCTGAAAATTATGATACCATGGCATCCTACCTAGGGCACAGAGTGACACTATCTAAAAAAAAAAAAAAAAAAAAAGAGAGAAAAGTGAGTGCACATTAATCACTGGAGAGCATCATACATGGCAAATTATGGTAATTTCTATTCCTGACATATTTATGTTTTCTACATCTTATGGCAAAAAGAGACTAAAAGTTATATCCTTTAAACTTCAAACCTAGTCTGTGCCTGAAATTGTGCCAGGTATATAGACCCTGGGACACCACTGAGGAGACAATCCCTGATCTGGGGTCTTGGAGACCTGTGTTCTGAGATGTAGTTCAACTGGCAGCCCACCATTGTGACTTTGGCCCTCACTACCCATAATCTTTCTGTCTGCAAGGATACCTGCAGCAGACCATTGACGCATGGCCCACTTCTTCCAGGTCTTTGTATTAAAATGCTGAGGGCGCATGAAGAAAGACTAGGATACAATACAAAGAGAGGAACATAACCAGGTGCTCGTGAGGATGGTATGAAAGCCCATGAGAATGAATGGCTCTCACAAAGGACTGTCAGGAAAATACATCAGGCTGCTGAGACACAAAACAAGGAATCAAATCAGATAAAGAATCAATTAAGAACATTTCAGACCAAAATTTCTCATCCCACAAAATGTTTCCAGTTAGTTGGCTACACTTATTTTTTTCAATGAGTTCATTGCAGAATAGCATAATCAATATTCATGCTCAAATCATTAATGACTCTCTAAAACATGAATGAATAGTAGTATTGTCAGTGAAGATAAAGGAAAAATTTCCTCTTGCTGAAGAAGCATATTGGCAGTGAGAAAACCTGGAGATCCTTCTGAGCAGTATTGCCTGTTTTCATATTGGTGTTTATTATATATCAATTGGTTGAAGTGCTAATGAACATTTTGTGCACACTCAGTGCCAGGCAGAGGTCTACTAAATGCTTTATAGATATTTTTTTCTTGGTTTTAAATTGCATATTTTTCCAAATTTTAATAGCCTTTGGAACATAACTTACACATGAGGGCATAAATTAAATTAATTAGCATTTTCTCTTAGTGGTACATAACATAACATTGTACCTTTAAATCACTACCATTTTTGTCCCAGTGATACATAGTAGCAATTCATTCAACACTTACATTGATCCTATGAAAAATCTGCATTTTAAAGAGAAGTTAAGATACCTGCCTAGGTTTAAATAGCTAATATAATAGGTATCATAGTTAGCATTCAAACTCAGAGAATACAGATTCCAAGTCTGTGCTCTCAGGTACTATCTGTAATACTTCTTAAACAACACTACATGCTATAAACCAGACCCTTTGCTTTCTAATAAGATCGCACTTACTGAAAAAGAAATATAAAACATCCTGAGTTTAGGTTTTTTTGTTTTGTTTTTTAGGCAGAGTCTTACTCTGTTATCAGGGATGATCATAACTCAGTGCAGCCTCAACCCCCTGGGCACAACTGGTTCTTCTGCCTTAGCCTCCAAGAGTATTTGGGACTATAGGTGTGCACCACCGCACTTGGCTAATTTTTTTATTATTTTACAGTGATAGGGTCTCACCACATTGTGGACTGCTGGCCACTAACTATCCCCCCTCTTCAGGGATTATAAGCCATTGAGCTGGCTCTATGTTAATTTTTTTAATTAAATCATAGCTGTGTACATTTATTCAATCATGGGATACAATGTGCTGGTTTTATATACAATTTAAAATATTTTCATCAAAATGGTTAACATAGCCTTTATGGCATTTTCTTAGTTATTGTGTTAAGATATTTATATTCTACATTTAGTAAATTTCACCTGTACCCTTCTAAGATGCACTGTAGGTGTGGTCCCACCAATTACCATCCCTCCCCCATTGCCCCCTTCCCCTCTGTCTCCTCTTTCCCCATATTCTTATACTATAATTGGATTATAGCCTTCATATGAAAGCTGTAAGTTAGTTTCATAGTAGGGCTGAGTACATTGGATACTTTTTCTTCCATTCTTGAGATACTTTTCTAAGAAGAATATGTTACAGCTCCATCCATGTAAGCATGAAAGAAGTAAAGTCTCCATCTTTCTTTAGAGCTGCATAATATTCTATGGTGTACATATACCACAATTTATTAATCCATTTGTGGGTCGATGGGCACTTGGGCTTCTTCCACGACTTAGCAATTATGAATTGGGCTGCAATAAACATTCTGGTACAGATATCGTTATTGTGGTGTGATTTTTGGTCTTGTGCAAGTCCAGATATTTTTAACTGCAAACCTCATAATACTTTCAAGACCATGAAGGAGGTTTCAGGTTTGGACTGTTCCTGAAACTCACATGATAACCTTAGACGGCATGAGGTTTGCTTTGCTTTAAGAGGGATATAGAATAGGAAACAGAGCAGCATGTTGGAATCAGCTAATAGCCACCCCCAGCCAGACCATCATTTATCTCTAACAAATACATTCTCTCTCCAACCCAACATCCCCTAAGCATTCCTGAGGCTTGAAGAAAGATTTATAATCACCTTGTTATGCCCAATCCCCTTTCTTCTAATGACAAGATGACAATGATAATAATAACAACTGATACTTACTGAAAATTCGCTATGTGCCAACCTCACGCTAAGCTTTGTATTACTATTATTTCAGTGAGTCTCCACCATCCAATCAAATAAGTTTGATGATTAGTGTTCCCATTTTACAGGTGAAGAAACTGAAGCTTATTCAGAGAGGTTCAGTAACTTCCCCAAAGTCATACTGCTAGAAAGTGAAAGTGCCACGTGGCTCCCTCCTGTATTTGACTCCCACACTGGTGTTTCTAACCAGTCTAACAAATTAGAATTAATGAATTTAAAAAATAATGAATTAAAGACCTTGAAAAAATATTGCTTTGTTTTATATGGAACCAGAAAAAACCTCGAATAGCCAAGACATTGCTTAGAAATAAACACAGAGCAGGAGGAATCACGCTACCAGACCTGAGACTGTACTATAAATCGATAGTGATCAATGATACTGGCACAAAAACAGAGAGGTAGATGTTTGGAACAGAATAGAGAACCAAGAGATGAACCCAGCTACTTACTGCTATTTGATCTTCAACAAGCCAATAATGGGGAAAAGACTCCCTATTTAACAAGTGATGCTGGGAGACCCCATGATTGAACTAATGTACACAGATATGATTTAATAAAAAATAAAAAAGATGACTCCCAGATGTTTTAATTCTGTGATATGAATTAATGGCTTTGGCAAATATTCTAACGTGACATTCTCCTTACGAGACTTCTTTCAACAGTTGACAACTCCTAACCAGGGCTAATATTAAATTCATGGTCTAGAGAAACGTAATTTTAATCTGTCAAGTGGTTCAGATCCTTTCTAAGAAAGAATAAGGATTAATTTCATTTAAGGTAATAAGATTTTCTGCACAGACCAAAACTTGGAGAAATTATATAGGATTCACTGTCGACCTCTAGAAATCAGACATGTCCTGAGCATGAAGCATCTGTGGTACCTTCCTTTTCTGTCTACGTCAGCCCCTACCCAAAATCTGGGGCCCAGCAAGCCACCAGGTCTCTGGAATTTCATCTCCTACATGTATTGTTTATCTCAAGAAAGAAAACAGCATTTGGGGTGGTGCCTGTGGCTCAAAGGAGTAGGGCGCCAGCCCCATATGCCAGAGGTGGCAGGTCAAAACCCAACCCTGGCCAAAAACTGCAAAAAAAAAAAAAAAAAGAAAAAGAAAACAGCATTTGGATTTGCTTTTGTAGAGAACAGATGACTAACAACTCTTAATTACCATTCAACGTATATATTATTATTTTGAAGATTCCCCCCAAGAAGGAATCCACAATATTTTTTATGCTGCTGTGGATTAGTTCATTACAAAAGAGGTGTCTGTACTGCTTTAGACGTCGTTGACTGAAGCACAGCCTTGCGCAATTTCAGAAGGTCATGGAAAGGTGGCTAAGGTTTCTTCTGTTCAGAATCTCTATTGTCTGTAAAGCCTCTGGGTATTCGGCCCTAAATCTCAGTGGGCTGAGCAGGGAGCATGGGAGTGAGGTTCTTCTACTTTATCGTAGTTACCCCAAAGCTCACTCTGAAAATTGACTCCTGTTTGAACTTAGGGAGCAGTTAAAGTACAGTCATGCCTAACTCTCAACCGAGGCCAAACGCTTTACACTTTTCTCTTACAGGAATGTTCATCTCAGAAGCCAAGATTCCAGCTTCTGTTTCTTCCTAGGCTGAAAAGTCGCTTCATGGGCGCAGCTGTTTAGATGAATGAGGTTGATCATACTCAACTGCCACCACCGCCCCTGGAGGGTCTGCATGAAACTTTGGGGCTTTTTGAAGCATAGTGTGTTCAAAATCCAGCCCCCAAATCTTGGTATTCTATACCATTTAAGACTGTGGAATTCTTTGAATAACACATATCCTTCTTTAGTTAGGATTTTACTGTGCTCCTCATATTCAAAAATATGAGAATTGCCTTAGGAACCATATTTCCAAAATATTCACCATGATTTGGGGACAGAGCTGTACAGGAGATTGTGGTCTTTAAAAATGTCAAAAATACGGTTACCTTGTATGAGATAAAGATTGAATATAGGTAAATAGAAGACAGCTAAGTTCAAAGGCATTTTGTCCATTGTATATGCTAGCACATTGCCACTTTCTTTTCAGTTAAGATCTAGAAGGTCCCACCAACATACTCCTGTGCCCCTATGCCTGGGTCTACTACTAGATGTTTAATCCTCTAATTGGACCCATACATGTATTTGGCTGGGTCTGATACTGCCCTCTGGCTGCCAATGTGAATTAAATCCTTACATAAACAGCTGTTAAGTTTCCTCAGGTTTCCGTTTGGGAACTGAATCTTGAATAGTGTTTTCTCAGAGTCCCTTACTGAGGATGGTGAAGTCAATTCACTTCACGCTCTCCTGACAGCACAGCACTTCCCCAGGTCCTCATCTCGGTCCTCTCTGTTTCGAGCATTCAGTATTTCCAATGAGAGAGATTTTTTAAAAACCACATTCTGTAGGAATAGGGTAAACAAACTTCATAGAAAATCACAATGAGACAAATTCTTTTACCAGTGTCTCTGGCTTTCACATGTTTTTGCATAATGAAAGGGCTAATATAACATAACAAATCCTAAACTGTTTTCACAAGGAGTGGAAAAAAGATGTGTAAAAGTATGCTCTGTCTTGCTTCCTTCTGTTCACAATGTATCTAAATAAAACAAATGGTGTTCTTGCTCTTTCTGTCTGTTTCCCAATCTGTTTGGATAGTAGCCACCATTCCACAGCCAACGATAATATCTGACACTTCCTGACATCATGAAAGCCACCATCTGTCTATCACCAAAACCCTGTACTTTTTAAAGACTACTTGGCTTGATCCTTAATGAAGCTTCAAGTTGAATGCACAGATCGCTTTAGAAGGAATACAGGGAATAATTGACAAGTAATCTGTATAAAATCACGTTTTCATTAGATTTCATCTGAAAACATAAAGTGAAATATTAAGGCAGCTTTGCAGGCAGAAAAAGCTTGGTTTAGTTTCAATTGTGTTTCATTTCCGATTTGCCTGTGAAAGTTTAGACAGTGTTGAACACCAGGAATAAACCTAAACTAAAACCTAAGCTTTAAATTCAATATTTTCAGTCTTGTAAAATTAAACAGTTGGACATGACTTTGCAGTGTGTATATTTGAGCTATGGAAAAAGAAGAAGAAAATCCATCACTTATTTTCCCAAGGCTTGAGAAAATCATGCCATTTAAAATTGAATCAACTTCTTGAACACCTGAGCGATTATCCAGGAAACAAAAGAAGGTTCTGTATGTCTTCACTTGTAAATGTCACAGGTGAACACAAACAACCCAGTGCTGGCAACGTCAAGTCACTCTTTGTTTTATTAAACTGTTGTACATCTATGTGTGTAACAAGGGAATTAGTTAACAGGGGAGACTGTGGAAGAATATGTTCCTAGTTGATACTAAGATCTTTCAGAGAAAAGTAATGCTTTCCTGGGAGAAGACAGAATAGCAGAAAGTTTCATACATAAATGTCATGAAATCATTGCCCTGCTGTGGTTATATATGTTGATTTCACACTAACGTCTTTTTTTCCCTCTCCCTACTCCAATAACATCCTGTAGTTCCCTTAACAGTTCCATAAATCCAAGTTTTGTGAAGATATTTCTATTATAATACATATTTGTGCATATTATATATACACAAACACTTTTTATTTCAAAGAAAAAGATATGTATATATAATATGTATACACATGCACTATATTTATTTATAAATGCATGTCCACATATATGTGTACATATGTGTGTGTTTTATATATATAAGGAGAAAAAGAGAATGGGAATGAGAAAGAAATGAACTCAAAAGACTACATGTATGTGCCTATGTCTGGAGGCGTTTAAGTTTAAATCTTAAATGGAGGGGAAGCTATTGATGGAGTTCCATGTAAGAGTACTTGTGAGAGTTGAAGTTGCATTTCTTCAGAAAAAGCCTTGGTAAAATAAGATTTATTAAGTGCCTATTCCATGCCAGGTACAAGGTCAAGTACTTCATACTTGTCCTTTCATTTGATTCTATGTGTTGGGTAATGTTACTATCTTATTATTTTGAAGAGGTAATTGAAGCTTTGCGAGTGTACCTCAATTGTGCGAGAGCCCACAGCTAGTAAACACTGGTGCTAGATCCAAAGCAAAAGGATCGGATTCAGTGTCTCCGCTGTCTCCTGCCACTATGTATGCCACCTCACAGGTAGACTGCATCCCTGGATACAGTCTAGCTGCGAGATTATAAAATTGGGGACAGAGTTGAGGGGAGTGCGAGAACAAAGTCGATATCAATACCTTCATCCACGCCAGCAACAGCCTTCCAAATCACCAGCGGGAAAGTTTAATCACTATTTCTGCAAAGATTCTAATGTTCTGGAAAGGCAAATGGTTCCGAGCCATTTTATCAGCCTGAAAAGAAAAGATGACCACTGCACAATGTTGGGTCACATTGTATATATAGAAGGGGCCCTGTGTTAACTAAAAAGCAGCCATGTTGCTGTTCTTTGCCTGTCCTTTCTACATCAATATGTTTTCAGATGGAAAGTGAAGAATGGATTGCCCACTTGAAATACTAGTGAGGAAGGCAGAATGATCACTGGAGAAGAGAGTCTGTCACAAGACCAGCCTCCTACACAGCAGCACCGTGATCCTTAAAACCAACAGATGCTCAGGGCAGCTGCTTTCAACACATTCTCCAAGGTTCTTCCTAACCTGTCATAGAAATAGCTGCGAATTCTTTTCCAAACTAATTCAGAACAAAGCACCTATCTTCCAATCACAGAGTTTCTACTTTCTGCTTGTCACCTTACCTATTGAAAAAAAGTTAGAAAAGTAAAAATAATACATCCTTGAGTTGAAATTTGAGCAAAACATGTGGTTATTCCTTGCGCTGTGTGTGTGTCCTGAATAGTACTGGAACTCTCTATGGTCATTTGCTTTTACACCTTAGTTTAATGATGTTTAATTATTTCTCCTTTGTTACATACAAACACATTTATTTCATGTCACACTTCCTTCTACTACAGAATCTGGGTTCATGTTTCTCAACTTGGAGATGGGGCATTGTAGTTTCTAGAACAGAAACAATACAGGAGAAAAAATAAAAGCAGATCGTTTAAATAAAAAGTGAATAAATTATTCAGACCAGCTGTTTGGATTTGGAAAGAATTTTCTATGTTGATTAAAACCTCTTAATTTCTTTTTTGCTGCTGTGAAAGGGTAAGATGTAAATAAACTGGAGCAGAATGCTGGCCTCTGTCAAAATTACCTGGTCCAGCCTTAGTACATATGGCCACCTCAATGTATCTTAAACTTAATCTTTGGGATAATATGGGAAAATAGATTTTTATAATGATACACATTCTTACTTTTAAAAGATCCAAAGGGTTAATAAAAAACAAATAAAGATAGGAAGGTGGGAAAAAAGTAATCTATGAGGAAATAAAGTGA
Organism: Arctocebus calabarensis; assembly: GCA_963573935.1. NCBI lineage: Eukaryota > Metazoa > Chordata > Mammalia > Primates > Lorisidae > Arctocebus > Arctocebus calabarensis. The sequence continues at coordinate 13,445 of CAUYON010042245.1, forward strand.
TTGATAATGTTTGTCCATTTATTGCCCTACAGACTTTCTTAAAAGGTATGATGGGAATTATTGAAAGAAAAAGTATTACCCTCTCAAGTTAAAGTCTACTTTGCCTTACACTTTAAATCTCATTTTAATGCTTCTTTCTACATAGATTTATTATGTTTGGTTCTTACAAATTATAGCCTACAAATTTTCCTTAACTAAATGTATTAAATACACAGTCCCTAAGTATTTATTGTGAGGACTATCTGAAGAGATTCTCATTTCTATATCTAACACCATAAATTTGATCTTTCAAGCATCCTTTATTAAAATAAATGATTCTTAAATAAATTGAAGTCCTTTGTGATTATAAACTGAAGCAACTCCTGTAGAATTGTCTTTATAAACTATTAAATTTGCATATACTTGTTTAATGAATTTTTGAAACTTAAAAAGCAGAATTTTTTAGCCTGTTGAGGAAAATGGTATGTAAGTTTATATTATACTAATTTTTGGCAATTTTTTTACAACATTTTTGGTAGTATCAATATGCTCAAAAGATAAAATACAATCCTTGGTTTTCCACAGAGACACCCAGGAAAAAGTGCTGTATCTAATATTCTTGTTTGGAGGAAGCAACTGCAAAAAACATCTGTCCTCTCCCCATCAGGTTTGTTTTTTATTCTCTAATAAGTTGTTGTACAGAAGCCATGTACTGGGTATGCAGGCTATTTGAACAATGCCTAAAGTATCAGGGTGAGCAGGAGAGAGGAAGGAAGAGAGAAAAAGCATTCATTATTTATCAATATTATCCAACTTAAACAGCCCTAGAGATATTTGCAGAAATACCCAGAGTATAGGGAGTTGTGTTGTGGGCTGTATATCTTCACTAGTTATGCAAATTTCCTGAGGCAAGTTAAGTGAAAAAAAAATAGTGCATTAATTAAGAAGGTTTACTGAAAATATTATCTAGTTTCACAGAGTATAGTACATTTTTAGGCTTTTATATTACAGATAGCAAGCACAAAATTAGCTACTTTGTAGCAAAATAATGTGTCATTGACTTCAAAGAACCTAGACAGATAAAAAAATGTTAAAGGCAAAAACTCAGAAAGAGACAAGACACTGAAGACACTTAGATTACTGTTATGATTTGAGTAACACAGAACTAATTGGTAATATTAGGATTCAGACCTTTATTAATATAGGTTATGACTAAGGAACTATCTAAATATATCAAGTGAAAAAGTATTACTTTAAAAATAATATACATTAACGAGAAAGTAAAGACTATAAAAATACAGACCAAAATCTTAATAGTAATATTTATAGATTGAAACTTGACAGAAATCTTTTATTTTCAATTATCTAAATATTTTCCAAATTCTCTTATGTGTGTACATACGTATATACACATGCTGTATATGTATATGCAAACATACACACACACACACACAAGGTCTGACATTTTAGGTTCCACTCTGCACTTACATTGGCAAACAACTCAGTAAGTTCTCATAACCTTAGAATATCAGCGTCTCACAGCTGTGTTCCTGTTGATGTTTCGTGGTGTCTTGCTGACTCGCATTCATTATTATTGGTGTGTGTTTTTGTGTGCTGTTGTGAGATAGTCAGAACTTAAACCAGAGCAATAAACAAAGATTTGTAAATTTCTTGTGAAACTTGGCAAAAAAGCAAGAGAAATAAGGGACATGTTAGTTCAATTTTAAGGAGATAATGCCATGAAAAAAATGGCAGGGTACAAACGGGGAGAAAATGGCACTGATAAAGAAAAGTCAGAGGGCCAGTAATGAGCAAAACTGAAGAAAACATTGCAAAAATTCATCAAATTGTGCATCAAAATCGTCAGCTGATTGGGACCAAGTAAGTATACAAAATAAGCATTGATAGAACAATGGAAAACACTTAACTGAAAATCTTAGATGCCAAATCATGGCTCTTACGTCATGACAATGCACCAGCTCATACAGCACAGTCAATGAGGGAGATCTTAGCAAACAAATAATTGTACGGGAACACCCTCCTTACTTACCTGATCTGGCCCCCAGTGATATTTTTCTTTACCTGAAGATAAAATTGAATATTTTATCAATTGAATATTGAATAGAATATATTTTTACGACATTCAGGACATCAGGAATATTGAAAAGAATATATTCCTGATGTATATTCCTGATATATTATTACGACATTCAGGAATATTGAAAAGAATATATTTTTATGACATTCAGGACATCAAGGGTAATATATGATAACAACTTTCATGGCCATTCCAGAAAAAGAGTTCCAAAATTGCTTTGAAGTTTGGGCTAGGCACTGGAGTTCCTGCATGGGAATACTTTGAAGGTGACCATAGTCATATTCAGGAATGACGTATGTAGCACTACGGTAAGTTTGTGAACTTGTCAGACCTTGTTTGTGTGTGTGAGAGAGAAAGAGAAAGACATACACACAAACGCACAACTTTTTTTAGTTTTAAAAGGCAGCCCTTATCACACTATAGCTGCCTAACTAATAGTTAGGCTATTAACATTTCTATAAAATTATTCTCTCAACTATTGTCATTTTTCTTTCACGACTAATTTCATTCAAAAATATTTATATTTGCAAAGATGTTTCCTTTCCTTCTCTGGATTTTGTAACACTAACTCTTTCAATTTTACAAAGATAAGTATGACATGCCTACCACTACTATGCTTTTTTAATTCTTAATAGAAATATAATTGTAATGAAATAATTTTTATTATTAATTTTTCTCATTTGATTTATTTTTTGATTTTAAATGTCAATAATAACTGGAGGTTAAAACATTATTGGGCCATAGGTTAAGAATATGATGAAGACTCCTATCTTTTTAAATTTAAAAGTAGGTTTTTTTCTCATTAGAAAAGTAAGACAGGCTTGGTGCCTGTCGCTCAGTGATTATGGTGACAGCCACATACAGCAGGGCTGGCGGGTTCAAATCTAGCCTAGGCTTGCTAAAAAACAATGACAACTACAACAAAAAAATAGCCAGGCTCTCTGACCAGAGCCTATAGTCCCAGCTACTTGGGAGGCTGAGGCAAGAGAATCACTAACACCCAAGAGTTTGAGGATGCTGTGAGCTGTGACACCACAGCACTCTGCCATGGGCGACATAGTAAAACTCTGTCTAAAAAAAAGAAGAAAGAAAGAAAGAAGAAAAGTAAGAGTATTGTACACTTAGAAAATACAGATAACAAAATGAACATTACAAAAGGTTCCATGGAACATGATGTACAGGCTTTAGTGTATATTTTTCTAGTCTTTTTTTCTATAAATTCTCTGAAAAATGAAATCATATAATCTTAATGAAGCAGAAAGCACAATTACACTTATCTCTCTCTCTATATATATATATACCTACTTGACTCTCTCTGTATATGTCCAAAGGAACATGTTGAATTGGTTTTTTGATTGATAATTTAACTCCACGATGTTCCATAACCTATTCCTTAATGAAAGTGATACGTATGTTTGAATAGTAGAGCATTGACTCAATAGTTCTCCGTTGTTTTCACGATCGTTTCCTACCGGAACATCCATCTTCACTCCTCTACTCTCAAATCCTAACATTCTGTCAAAACCCAAGGTAGGTGTTAACTCCTCTATAAAACCTGTCTTTTGGTATCGTCCTTGTTTCTTTCTTTCTTTCTTTCTTTCTTTCTTTCTTTCTTTCTTTCTTTCTTTCTTTCTTTCTTTCTTTCTTTCTTTCTTTCTTTCTTTCTTTCTTTCTTTCTTTCCGTTTGTTGGCCCCTGGAATCTTGCATATAATGACATTGATAACGTCACTGATGATGTCATGAGGACAATTTCATATTTCTCTTACAGGTCTCATATTTATTTTAACCTTTCTCATCTTCACGTTTTTAAGGTTTATTTGCCCTTATGATGACGTTCTACTACTTGTAGAATTCTTTTGTGTGCAAATTTTTTAAATTTCTTCCTCTTACAACCCAATCAATTATGCATGGTAATGTACAGTTTCAATCTATCATACAAAACCTTATTGGACTTCTGAGCCTGACAGCAGTCTCTTCCACTGTTGTATTTCTCTTTATCCAGTACTCTACATAATTAAAAGTAGTAAAAAACAGTTCCAAAGTCATTGGTTTTTACTATGTCTCAAAGTAAGAAAACTCTAAAGTATACAAGAACACAATGATTCAGATTTATAAACTTTTGAATTAACTTCACAACTTCTTTATTAATGATTTCCTAGACATATCCAAATATCTTTTCCATGGATCTGTATTGAAAGCTCTTGTTTTTTGAATCCAAATACTTCAGTAACCTTCTAAACTACAAAATAAACATGTCATTGTATTTAATGCAATTATGATGATGATATTCATATGAATATGATATAAAAATTATAGAAATTCTTGCACTTTATTCCTTATACCTTAGTGTGAATTAACATGATTAAAAAAGTAGAATACAAAGCAAAAAGTGATAATTTAACTAAATATGTAAAGGTGAAATATATAAATTACATGAATAAATATTTTTGTCATTGCTTTTCTTTCTTTCTTTTTTTTATATTTCTTTCACTGAATGGATTGGATGTCAATGTTTTTCAATGTATGCTTATGCAACAGGTGTTTCTGTTCCCAATACACAGTCATTATTTTTAAAGAGATAAAAGATAGTTTGATGCCAGTGCTATATTAAAACGCTACATCTTGCAAATGCATGTCAATATTATAAGTTTCTACAATGTCTTATATTACTTAATCTATTTAAGCAGTGATGAACAAGGGGAAATGTTCCTCCCCGAATTTTACATGTCCCAGTATTTTCCTTCCTCTAATACTGTTTCATTTTACAAATCAAAACAATTGCAACGTAGACATCTGCATGCAGACACTCTCATTTGCAAGAAACTACATTTACAGAAACAAAACGCCAGGAAATGTGAGAGGGGAAAAGAGCTGCCACCCAGAATCCTGTAGCTAAGCAACGGGATGTCTTCTCCTCAGCAACCAAATTGTTCAATCACCCAATCACCCCCTGTGGGCTCCAGAGCTCTAAAGGATTTCCATCGCTGACTTTAACTTAAGCCATCTCTGGGTTTTTTAACTTCAGGGAATCAACACAATCTTGTTAACTTTATGGAGTATGGATTTCCATCTCAAAACTGGTCAGAGCAGCCCTCTGGAAAGTCCTACTCTCTAACAAACCATCTTATGGGATACTTAATAGGACTAATCAAAATAGCATGAAGGAGAAAATATAAATATTCATGAAAACATAGCTTTGATGAATGTAGATTGTCCATAAGATAAACTATTACTCATTCTAAGTGTCAATGAATTTTTCTTCCGCATGCAGATTTCCCAGTACCAGATTTAAGAAAGGGTACTTTTACCTAAATGTATATGTTAGAGCTAGAAATGTATGTAATAGCCCAACAAGGAAATTATTCTCTACGAGAAGGCATGCTAAGCTAAGCATGCACTCTCTCTCTCTCTCTGTCCTCTCTTGGTTTCTTTTCTTTCTTTCTCTCTTTCTTTTTCTTTTTTTTTTTTAGCTCTGGAAAATACCTTTAGAATTGTATGCATATGCCAGACACCTAGGACTTCTGGAACCTGGCAAAGCAACTTTTTTTTTAGGAACAATGCCATCTTAACAGATGGGTGTTAGTGCAGGCATGCCAGGGAATCAAAATGTACATCACGTTCCACTACAAGGGGGCAGAATCTCATCCAGGAATGTCCGTCTGTGCCACTGGCTAAAGGAATATTCCACTGCAACTCCACCTCAGAGCCAGATCACTTAAAACAATAACTTCTAAAGCCACAAAATAGGCTTTCTCGCTCTCTCACTCTTTTTAAAAATTTGAATATGAGGATTCTCATTCCACTGGGAAAGTAGGATGGAACCCATTGCAATGAAATTTTAAGCACCAAAAATGTTATTATGATCCATTTCATTTTTCCACTAAATGACTTACATAAATAGAAAAACCATTTTGTGGAAGCTAGCATAGAATTTCTGTTATATAGAACTCTAGAGGTCCTTTCTAATTTAACAATTATTTTGAAGTAATTTTTGCCCTTTTTGGAACCTACAGAAACCTATTTCAAATTGGAAATAGTTTCATGAGAACTGCCTTATGGGGCATAATTGAACAGGATGCCCAGAACTCAGACATTGGTACAAGGATATTCACCCAATGTAGTATTAAAGAGGCTATTTGTAAATTTTCTGGCTTTGACTGGAATGTCAGAGAAATGTTCCCTGAAATAATAGGAATTTTGAGCCTTTATATTTTAAGTTCCTTTTCTCCCTTGAATACATGAATTCATAACAATCTAGCAAAGAAATCTTTCATTCTTACAACAAACAAAACATTCTTGTGTGATGGGTTTAAATTCTAATCAGACCGCTATAATTAAATGTTTTGAACCTCAGTGATAATGGAAGACTAAAAGGTATTAGCAAAATTACAGAGAAAAATAATTATTAAAAGTTTGATCTGAAAACAACTTCAGCTTAATATGTGTACTGTTTTTATCTATGCGTGTTTCCCTTCCTAATCAAGTTATACCAGTTAATGGTATATTAAAGTAAATTTCAATGTGTATGAATAGTAAATATTTTCATTAAATTATTTTGCAGTCATCAACTAATATACATCTCCTAATAATTGTTAATATAATGTATACTTTTTTTTGAGACAGAGTTTTGCTCTGTGACCCAGGGTAGGTTAGAGTTCAGTGGCATCATAACAGCAACTTCAAACTCCTGGGCTTACGCAATCTTTCTGTTTCAGCTTCCCAGGTAGTTGGGACCACAGGTGTGCACCATAATCTCAATACTGAGCTAATTTTTCTAGCTTTTGTAGAGATTGAGTCTCTTTCTCAGGTTGGTCTCAATTTCCTAACCACAAGCAATCTGCCTCCTTGGGCTCCCAATATGGTAGGGTTAAAGGGATGAGCCACAGGGCCCAGTCCATATTTTTACTTTTAAGCATGTATTTTAAAATAAAAAATAAAGCATTTTAGATACCAGATTATGGAATAATAACAAGAAGCGTTGTAATTTTCAGTCAATTCTCACAAGACATTTAACCTTAAATGAGACTTTTTAAAAACTTGTGATTTTTTTCTTTTCATTCTACAAGATTGTTTTTGTTTTTAATTTTATCATGGTCTATCAGGAATAAATACTATTGCAATAAAGTTAAAGTAAAACAAATTCATCCTATTGTTGCAATATACTGTTCTATCAGAACAGTTAATAACCAAACATATTTGGTATATTTGTAATACTGTTATGATTTCAAGGAACAATGAAATAAGGTATTAAGATTCATGGAGACTCTCTAGTTTTTCATTGATTTCTAACCAATTATTGTTCATGAAATTCTCAAAACTAATACCTCTCCCATAAGCTAAGTTAGTAATTAAATATATTACTAGCATTGAAAAGAAAGATGACTACAAATAAAGTTGCATGAACTAAATAAGGGTATAATTCTCTTTTTAAATGCATATATCCCAACTAAATATCTTTCACAACCATAAAATCACCTGGTGATTAACAGGTGTAAAACAAGACATCATCATTTCATAATTTTCAGAATGTTACCCTTTGGTAAACTACTGTGGGGGGAAAAAAAAGTACATCTGTTGTACATCCAAAGTTATCTCCCATTGGCTATGAGAATTATCTGAATATTACTTGCTGTCATTTGCTCTTCTCAATTGCAAATGTGCCAAGTTGACTAGCCTTTCTATTAAAATAAAGACTACCTTAGCCAAACAAGAAATTGGACCGATTCTCAGCTTTGTCTGCAAACATGAAGAGGAAAAATACACTAATGGAAGCAGCATGATTCTTCATTATGGCCCCCTCCAGGTCTTGAAAATCATCCAAGGAGCTATCTCATCAAATGTTGAAAATCCTCCAAGGATCCCTTCACACACACACACCCTTTTTAAGTGGTGAGTTCTGATCAAAGATTTTCTTCATTTAAAATTGAGACAGAGGTTTCTGGAATGATTTTCATTTCCTAATTCTTGTCCAAGTTCTGCCTAAGCATTGACAAATGATTCAATACACTTTTGTCACTTTCTAAGGATAGATTACCTCCAAGGAAGAAGTCACCTATGGCCATGATTCACAAAGACACATCTTGCCTATCATTTGATAGTGGATTCTGTTTTTGCTTCTAAATATATATATGCATATTATATTTCTAAAAAATATATGTACATCTTCCTTCAGTCCTGAGGAATGGATATGATGTTTTCCAAGATCCCTTTCTGTTAAGAATCTCCTCATACTTACAACCACGTCACGGATAAATGCTCTTTTTTACAATTGAAGTATTCCCAGCCAGGAACTGAAAGGTATGAATAAGGTTTGCCAACAAGAAGTAACTCTCAAATATATTGTATTTTATTTTGAAGTTTCATTTACATTTCAAGTATTCTAGTCTACTTTTAAATACGTTATAAAGAAATTTATATAGTATTTATATAAAGCAGAACATTACAAACTACCATCATAATATTTCTATTTTATATTTATTTTAAATAGTTTCTTCTTATTTCTTACTATTCAAAATAAAATTAATCAAATAATGAAAATTGGAAGAGGAAAGGAAAGTGATCAAGTTATGCTCTTAAAGTTGCAATTGCCGACATTAATGTAGGTAACCCTAGATCTAGTTCCAAGTGTTTGTGAACTCCTTCTCTTTGTTTTTAATGTGTCTTCTAGGCCAATCTGAAAATGTTCAAGATGTCCATGTTTCAAACTCTGTCCATCTGGTTAGAATCTGATTAGTCGTTTGGGGCCCCACCTCCTTTTGATTATTATTTTTTTTTCTTGTTGGGGATTCATTGAGGGTACAAGAAACCGTGTTACACTGGTTGCATTTGTTGGGTAAAGTCCCTCTTATAATCGTGTTTTGCTCCCAAAAGGTGTGGCACACACCAAGACCCCACCCCCCTCACTCCTTCCCTCTCTCTGCTCTTCTTTCCCCACCCCTCCCTCATTCTTTCTCTCTCTGCTCTCCCCTTCCCTCACCCCCACCATGTCATTAATTGTCATTAATTGTCCTCATATCAACATAGAGTACATGGAACTCATGTTTCTCCATTTTTTCCATGTAATCTTTCACTGCCTCTGCAGAGCCAGCCACTGCTGTGAACCCAAGAGGCATGTAGTCAAAGTTACGATCCAGCCACTAGCTCTGATTTCCCATAACCGTCTTCCATCCAGAGAAATCCGCCAGTTGACATATAGTCTCATAGTCTAAAATCAAGACAAACTTTAGCACTGGACTCCATTATCAAAGTAGTCTGTTTTCCTTTTATATTTGTTTTTAATTTAAAGTTTGATTTTTCTGGTCTGGCCATTTAGGTTTGCAATTATAATCAAGTATTTGTGAAAGTTTTGCTTATTATTATGCTAATTTCAAATAATTTTAAGTCATAATGAATGTTTTTCTTTCTATTTTGATTTTAAGAAGTAGAATACAGGAGTTTTTTAACCAAATAATATTTAAATTTGACCCAAGTTTTACTCTCTTGTCCCCATAATGTTCAGAAGGGTATAACACATCCTTATTCAGGCTGTGTAGTCTTCATCACCATAATTAATGCTCATATTTATGCAGTATGTAATTATGTTTTATAGATATTAATATAATCCTCACAACCACTCTTTTAGGTTCTACTATTTCTGTTCCATTCTACGGATTTGTCAGCGGTTCTAAACCTGTGGGTCATGACCCCTTTGTAACAATGAAAATATATTGCAACATTAGGAAGGTTGAGAACCACTGGATTAAACTATATACTGAAGCACTGAAATAAAGTAAACTGCCAAACATTACACTTCTATTCTCTGTGGTGCCAGGATGTATCACAGATATTTTGAATCTACAACTCACACAGTTAAGCATATCATTATCATTTTATTCAAAGTATAATAGAAGAGGTTCCTAGATTAATATATTGATTATTGAAATAGTTCACAAAAATATAAAACATTATACATATATTTAAAGGGCGAGTTCAAAATTTTAAAAATTAACTAGGTATGTTGAAACCAGTCTTGATTCAGAGTCAATGTTATATTTTTTCATATGCCCAATTATTTGTCTAACCAATCCTCCCTGTAAAGCAGCTATTTCAGGTACCACTGTGAAAGTTCCTATCCAAGTGTTTCAATGGATTTATAATGCTTTCAGTGTTTACTTAAGAATAATAAAAAAGTCAGCTTTGAATCCATAATTACAATCTCCTCTGTTAATGTTTCACCATTATCATTTTTTATAGGAGTACATTTATTGCTTATTTCTGAAAGTAGTTAGAAAAAGTATATTGCATGTAAGTTAAAGTGTCTTCCAGGGTGAGTTTTGCTTCAGAAGCATCAAATGCTGCGGATGTTGATGCAAAACCCCCCTGGGATTTATGCATAGTTTATTTTGTTCAGGTAACTGCAGTACCATATGGAGTCCATTTTTTGGTGATTGATTTAGATGTTAAAATGGAATAAAATCTGTTTACTATTTGTGACATTGTTAAATAAATGAATGAATATTCTGTTGCATTTTCTCTTAATAGAGTCAGAAGAAGAATTACAAATCCAAAAGCAAAGAAAACTGCTTTGCTTCTACTATTTACAATGAAGTGATAAATCATCTATGGTACTGAAATCAAACTCAAAGAAAAATGTCTTTTTATTTTCAATATTGTGTTGGCTTCTCAGTGACCAAACCAAAATTTCTAAATAGACCAGGTACCATATAAAAGATGTTTGCTCTTGGAGTTATATTTTATTTTGTTTTATTTCTAAATTTCCTAGTAACTTAAATGCAAATAATAAGCAATTGTGAAAGACTTAGTAGTAAAAGATAGTCACCAGAGTTGGACCAATTGAAACATTATATTTAAGTTAATTTCCATACAAAGTCTCTGGAGTCAGGATTTCCACAGAATAGATTATCTAACATAAAATTGTTCAGACCATTCTTACTAGTGATCATGGAAATTGAGTTTTTGGATTTAACAATAAACAATTGTAACAAATTTATCAATAAAGTCATATAATTTTAAAAATACTTTCTAACCCCGTATTCTCATGTAGGCAATAGTAATAAAGTGAAAGGCAGGTGTAAGGACTAAATGAAATCATGTTCAACACCCAGACAAATGTTATTTCCTGGAAATTGGGGAATTTTTCCATATCCTGGAAATTCCCATATGTTCAATATGCTATAAATTAGAAGCTGAGTATCATGATGAAGATCTGACACCTTGGCTGCCACTGCTTGAGTTTAAGTTCTTGCTTCCTTCATTATTAGCTTTGTGACTTGAAGACTTAAGGGCGCTGAGAAGAGAGCTCCATATGGTCAGCACTCAAGCACATCATGACCCCTCTGCACTGTACTCATTATCAATGTCCCAACTTTTACTCCTTTCCCCTTCTCCCTGTCCTCTCCACAACTCCTCTTTCTATTCCTTTCCAGAACAGAAACAGAAATAAATATACAGACATAGGAAGTTTCTTTCTTTCCCATGAAATAGTCCAACCCAGACAGTTGTTCCTCATCAACAGAAATTGTGCAATTTTAATCTTTTCCAATTAGTTCTCTTTGAAATACCCAGATGTTTCATTTGGTGTCACGACTAGACAGATCAACTGGAAACTATAAATACAATCTAGACAAATGGCCTAGGGAACACAATGTGACTTTCAATTAGCAGGGTTAATAATTGGAAAACTGATGGCAACTTATAAAGGAATGCATAACTACTGAATACTACTTGACAATCTAGTCTTTAAAGTTAGTCTTTTTAAGTCTATCTGAATCTTTCCAAATCTTCCTTCAAATTTCATTTTTAAAGCCAGTAATCTTATAGATAACCTTGAAAAGGAAAAGAAACAGCAGCAGTATCTGTTTACTTAAACGAAGTTAAATGGTGCGTGTAACATCTCTGTTACACAGTACCCAACAGTGAATGACATTACCCCTTAAATTACATCTGTCATTTGCTTTGAATGCAAAGTGACCTATGCTTACTTACATTGGTTTGTATCAGATAACGACCTTCAATTTCAACCAACACTAAAAAGTAAAGATTTGCTAGTTAAACAAAGACAATCCCTATTTTCTTTGCAAGAGTTAGTCTACAACATCCAGTTTTACAGCTGTTTACAGAGAACAAGGCACCAATTGGTGAATTCTAGATGTTTCCATTACTTTCCCTCTTTCTTCCTTCACACTTAATGAAAAAAAGTGTAAGCTATGGATTCAGTGCATATAAATACAAACCCCAGCTTATATAATAGTTTTGCACTCTTTGGCAAAATAATTAAACTCTCTGTGCCTCAAATTCTTCCTGTATAAAATAGAAATGGCTATTACAGTAACTTTCTGAGAGAATTATGAAGAGGAATAAGTGAGACAATACCTGTAAAGGTTTTTTAAAACAATGATTGGGACACAGTAAGTTCTCAATAGATGCTAGTTACTAATACCCTCAGTAATAGAGATATAAAAAATTTATATAGTCTGCTTACCACAAATACTTCCCTTTCCTACAGGAAGAGCAATTTATTAAACTACCAGTGTGCTTCCACAACTTAATTTTTGGTACCACCTGAAACAAGTGTCCAATTTTAGCTCTGTATTGTGAAGTTGTAATAGAGAGTCAGGAGTCAAATGGGTGGCTTAAAAAGGTTCCTGTGGCAGCATTTGAATAACAAACCGAAATAAGTCTTGATACCCAATTATGGCAGTAGTTGAAAGGAAAGATCATGAGAATCTAAATGCAGGCAGTGTCAATGACAATGGGAAAAGCATGAGAAGTATAAAATGGTCAGGAACTGTACATCGCTGAATGGACATGAGTGGTACCAAATATGTCACATTACATCAAGTTAACTTTCAAGCTTTATACAAACAGGGACCCATCTTATTTTTATACAGTACATACTTCATAAAATAGTCATTAATCCAAATTTTATCTCAACTCTTACTTTTAAAATTGCATAATGTGTTGAATTTTAGAGGACCAAAAGAAGGTTTATTGCTAGTAAAATATGATTAGCTTCATTAGTACATCAGGCTAAATTATCCATATGTTAATCGATATATTTATGTTAATTGTGCATTTTCATGTCTTGCAACAAAGGTGCAAATTGTGGCATCATCTGACCTTCTAGGCACATATAATACCAGTGATGCTTTTTTTTTTCATACTAAGTTGTGCAACTGCTAAAATTAATTGCACCCCAGGGCTATTATATTATGCATGAATTGTCACCTGAATGGATGATGATATTTGAGAGGGAGTGAAAGAATAGCGGTTTAGATGTGTTCTCCGCAATGCTGCCAGCTACATGACAACTGACATGATACTCAATTATAAGACCACTAATTAAGGATATCAAATAAGGCTGTGCAGTTTTGCCTGTCACTAGGATTTCCAAATGCAGCTTTTGAATCTTCTTCAACAAACAGGAAAAAAAAAAAAAAAAAGCTTTCTCAGGCTAGTCTTTACTGAATTTCTAAAACTAGGATTAATAATTTGATAAATCAGAAAATGAGGTAATTTTTTCCATGTTTCCAGTTCTAACATGTAACAAAATAGCAACAGCGTGCTTTGATTTTATTTTCCCTGCCTCAGAATTCAAAGGGAGCTAAGGGTCAGGTGTATATATTTCTTCTTTTACAACTTAAGTAATGAAAGTTAAATCTCAAGTGTATTTCCTTTGAATTCATGGAGAATAAAAGGACATGTTACAGAGAATATAGCCTTACAGATAAGCTATTCATTATCTTCTTTATTACAAAAAAATTTATCTAGTCAAAAGTACAGCTTTTATATCTCCCTTGTTCAGAAATAAGATGAACATAATGGCTTAAGTTTCTCCATATGCAAAGTGGAGACAAGATAATATTCCTCAAGGTGAAATTCAATCAATCTCTTAAACCTGTGGATGAAATTCTTAGAAATATGTGTATATAGAGACACACAAGCATTATATATATAAACATGATATATACACATATATTCATTTTGTCAGACATTATTTAATATGTATACTAAAAATACATAATGATATGTACATATTATTTAGTATACATTTAGAGTGTGTGTTTCTAAGGTTTTCACCAAAGACACCTAAAAATGTGTTCAATATTATCTTTATTTTAAAAATAAAAAAGCTTTAGACAAATTAAAGTTAGCAGAGTTTAATTGAGCAAAGGACAGTTTGGGAACGGAGCACCTGTAGAACCAGAATAGGCTCCGAGTGACCCCAGAGCTGCCGCATAGTCAGATAACACTGATGGAAAATAAAATGAAAGTCACACATAGAAAATGGAAGGAGGCACAAAAAAAGCTGGATGGTTACAACTGGGACTTTGCCTCACCTGAGTCTTGTCTGTATAGTTTTCAGCCTGTGATTAACTGGAGATCAGCTGCTGTGACTGGCAGAGACTCGGCTACAGTTACAAGAGTAGGTTTCAGCCTGTTTACACATCAGGTTGGCATATAGTTCATTACGTACTAACAAACTTTAGGACAAACTTAAGATACATAAGGAGACAGCTTTTGGCCAAATGTAAATGAACAATTTTCCCCTTTTGGTCAACCTCTTAATTTAGAAAGATTGACCAAATGTTTAAGCACTGACATCACCCTGAACCTATTACAAATGGGCTTATTTGATCTCAAATCCCCTAGGAGATAGCAGAACTATGGCTTTAATAAGGTGGAGACAAGAAAATAAAACAATAGAAAAAAAAAACTATTTAACATCAGATTACTTCTGGTTACTTTTTTATGTGGGTTAGAGCACTCAGGACTTCCTTATTATGGTAGAATCTTCTGTTTTCAGAAAAAGAAAAACAAAACTAGTTTGTTGTGGGATTTACATGTTCTTTAAAGTTTTAGTTTCATTATGTGGTACTTAACATATTGACAGCATTTGGTAATCTGCTCTGTTGGGAGCTGGTAGGGGGATCAGTCCAAAGCAATGGCCTGTCATAATTTTAACAATTCTCCCCTTTTCTTAACTTCTCATAGGGATGAGAGTATGGCCAACACTCAGGGCATAGGTGCGAACCATCATATCCGGTTGCCAGTTTCAACATGTCATCCATAGATTATGGTGTCCTCAAGGTTATACATTTTTTTGAATTTTTTGTTCCAGCCAAAGAGGGACCATTTGACATTCTGTGGATGACTTCATGGAAACATTTAAAACTTTTAGGAGATGACAGTGCACCTAGGGAACTACTATGACTTTCAGGATAATTAAACCAAGAGTCAGGAATATACTTGTTAGCCAGAGTGCCCACTCCAAGTAAATTATTTATTAGTTTCTTATACCTGAGTCTCTATTAATAATCTATGTACAACAAGAAATATTAGCAAGGTCACAGATTCTTTCCTGTTCAGCAAGTAAGTAATCTAGAGCAATTTTATTATTTCATGTAACTTTAGCAAGATAATTTATAGAATTCTGTCATGAAACCATAGATTTTTGCTATAGAGCCTACTATTACAGATAAAGTTCTAGTCATTGTTGCTTTTATGTTTATTCCAAGCCACAGAAAAAAGGAATAAAAAATAATGCTGATCCAGAAAACCAGAGGATTAAGCCAATGTTCCATTTCTATTGATTACAGAGCAACAAAGTTACCATTAAAATCATAGCTAGCCCACATTGGCCCTTCATCTTCCATCCAACAAAGCATGAGGTTGCCCATCTGTAAAGTTGATTGCAAAATCCTCCACAAATAAAATTAAACTCCATAAGAGCACACCATACCTCTTTTCCACATCATGGCACTCCACACAGACTGATTTTCCCACAGAATCATGAGAGATAATTGTCTCATGACAATTATCTCATGACAATAGACAATGAAATGTCTATTATATGCCAGTGAGATTGGACTAGTAGGAAAATCAGCAAGAAAGAACTGATCCATTGCATTAATCTACAGAGAGATAATGAAGGTGAGTCAGCCACTAGAATTTTTTTTTTCTGATAAACAAGACTAGTAACACAACTAACACCTCAGATAGTCGCAATTTCAAGGGTAGAAACTGCAGGCCTAGGTGAAATGTGATCAAATTCTGTAGACAGAAGTGCCACTGGAAGATTTGAATTTCAGTGGTTTTGAAACTGTTTTGTGGATGCCCTAGTTTTCAGGCAGGGTACCCAATGCTGCCTGAAAGGAAAAGCCAACATTCTGCTCTGCTCCACTTCTACTGGGTTTTTCAGAGACCTTTCCATTTTATGAAAGGTCCAGCCTGGAAAAAATTATTTAAAATGTTGAGAATCACTAATATTAGCTACATGATAAATTATTAAATCAAGATCCAGAGAAGAAAGGTAGTTTGTTCAAGTCCAAATGTAACTGCAAGAAACAGAAGAAGAATGCAAATTGCCCTCTTCATATACCTGACCACCTTGTGAGACCTTCAAGGTTGCCTCTGTAACCCTAACTGGACAGCATCTTGTAGGTCAAGAAATACCAGAGCTTATGTGCTTTAATTTGTTATTCAATTAATCAATAAATATTTACTAATCAATAGTCACCGTCATGTAGGCCCCAACACTAATCTATTGTTTTACTGAATTGCTCACATATTAAAGTACAATCTGGGCATTGAAAATGTGTTCTCTTTGTCTTGCAAATCAAGAACAAATCATTCGTACTTGCTTCCAAGATTATAACTAGTGAGTGCACTGTATTTTTCTATCTTTAACTTTGTAGTAAAGAGTGAACTCTTAGATGGAACATTTTTAGGAAACTATCTACTTAGTAGATAGTAAAATCACAGATAAAACTAAATGTTCCCCATGTGGATTAATTTGAGTTCTCTATAGATCCTGGATATCTAGCCTTTGTCTGATTCAAAATATGCAAATGTGATCATTTATTTTTAATACACTGATATTGTTAACATTCTTAATACTCTTCAATTTTCAATCTCTTCAGTAAATATTTTTTCCCCTCTCATGCAAAAAACCTGGAACAGTCATGGTTCTAGATATAGAGAATGCAGGTTATGTTTGCCCCTGAACTTAAAGAATTTTATAATATTATTGAGAATTCAAAAATGCATGAAATGACTGGATCTTGGCAGTGTTAACTGTATGTGTAATAGAATTTCCAAAAAGAGAGAGATCAACTCAGTTTGGGTTTTCAAGGAAGGGGCCCCTGGAAGCAGGGCCCAGATTGGCACCTGAAAGGAAACAGCTAAACCAAGGGGAAGGAAAGAGAGATTCCAGGCAGGAAGATCTCATGATCTGAAACATGTATCAGTGGTAAAATTTTGATTGATTTCATTGTCTTATTGGGCCAAGATGCCATTTATGAATGTGGGGCTCAAGCTTTTGAGATTTAACCCTGTGACTTTAGATACCAACAGTAGGTAGAATCATGCACCTTGGAGTTCTTTGAAACCTGTGACCCTAGTGCTGGACATATAGAGATTCTCAGTTAACTGAATTAAAAGACCTTATAGAATGTAGAATTTCCCAATCAGCCTGCCTGAGAAATGACCACCCCAGCCATGCTTGAACAGACCCACTAATTTGAAGCTCTCTTCTACCAGAATCCATACCATTGTTGGACTCTTTATATATAGGAGCTTTTTCCAAATAATGAATTGAAAATTGCTTCCAGCAGCTTTTGCCCTCTGGTCCTGGTTGTGCCTTCTGAAGCCAAATTGGCAACGCAGCGACTCACTCAGGTGGCAAAATGTTTTCGGCCTGGTCATATTGGCTCAGGCTGTAAAGACACACCCATGCGCTTGACTTCCTTTGGGGATGTTCTATGAGATTATCAATCAGTCCAAACCAGATAGGAGAGCTAGCCTAAATGACCTGTACCTTTGTTCTTTTTGTGGTGGAAGAGAAAGACACACTGACTGATCCTTCTAAAATCCATAGAAACTCTGGAAAAATCACTAGTTCTGCTGTGAATGCATTGATGGGAGCAATTCTAAGAGACCTTCCAAATCCTGGGACATTTCAAGGCCCAGCTTGGGAGAGTAGCCTCCACGTCCACCCCAGAGAAAAGTAAGCATCCCTTGAACACACTGGCTAATCTATATTTTTATCACTTCTGCAGTGTCATCTTCCTGTTTGCTAGTTTCTCAGCTGAGGTAATATTCACCACTTTGGCCACAGTTTCCAGGCAGCAAGAAGTGATAGAAAGTTAGTCAAGATGGTCTTGCAATAAAATTCTTTTCTTCTCCTCTACCAAAACTATTTTTTCCTGGGACTTTTACATACATTCTATGTTACAAAACATCTCCTTTTTTGAAACTGCTTAAGGCACCAGTGTCTGGGTCCAGTGACTGGAACTGGAACCATCCAGTCTCCAATTTTTTTTTTTATTGTTGGGGATTCATTGAGGGTACAAGAAACCATGTTACACTGATTGCATTTGTTGGGTAAAGTCCCTCTTACAATCGTGTTTTGCCCCCAAAAGGTGTGGCACACACCAAGACTCCACTCCCTCACTCCTTCCCTCTCTCTGCTCTTCCTTTCCCCACCCCTCCCTCATTCTTTCTCTCTCTGCTCTCCCCTTCCCTCACCATGTCAATAATTACCAGTCTCCAATTTTCACCCATACATGTTAATTGAATGATATACTATGTAGAGTATATATATAAATTATGGCCATTTATTTTAGAAATGTGTGAACATTAAGTTACTCCGTTTATTATTCTTGATGAGTGAAAATTATTCTTGTAATATTAATTTCCTATTTTATTTATATTTTAAATGACTCAAAAACATTGTTTCATTTTGAATTTTTTGGAATGCTTTTCCTAGAATAGTCATATGCACAGGCCTTGTCTTGAACCTGAACTATTCAGATTCCTTACACATGGCTATCTCATGAGTTCTTTGGTGCTCCTCGCCTCACAGCATTTAAAGGGAGGTTTTTTATTTCCTTCCTTCACTATACTCCCAGGCCTCCAACAGCTGGGGCCTGCATTTTCCCTACACAACAACCTTCTTTTGAACTCATTCTGAGGTCAGTCAGGGAAGAGCTGGTGGGACTGGTTTGACTGACCTGGGAAGAGGTTAAAGGGAAGATTTTGGTGTCTACCGCTTTACAGTTCAACATGGTAGCTACTAGCTAAGAGTGTAGATAATGAGCCCTTCAAATATGGCTAAATGTGCTACAAGCCTAAAATAAGCATTAGATTTCAGAAAAAATGTCAAATTAACAAAAAAGGAAAATACATCACTCTTACAAACGTAAGACAAAGACATCAATCTGGCTTTAGAAACAATGAAAACATCACTTTTATTGACAGTTTAGGGCCACAATGAACAGTTTCACAGGACATGAATAAGATAATCCCCACATAGCAGAGTGTAGAGCTGAGGTTGCCAGGTTAACAACACTCTTCATCTTCATTCCGTCCCTCCAGCACTCTCTGCTCCAATCTCCTCACAATCCTTCTCAAGGGCAACCACGTCTTCATGGACCCCCAAATACTCTTCTTCCTCCACCCCCTCACCCAAGTACCAGTGAATAAAGGCATACTTGGCATATGTCAAACTTGTGGTCTGGGCAAGCCCAGGCCTCAGCTTGGCTGTAGTGTTGCTCAGCATGCACACAGCTCTCTGTGCCATGACTGGGCTCCACCAGGTACCACAGTGGGAAGCTGGTAATTAATGTTAATTTAGAAGCCAGTAAGACACCAATCCACAACCTAGATGGTACAGTGGCAATAGCAGTGTTGACATCTTTGGAACCACATTGCCACTGGCAATAGGCAGCAAGCCATGTATTTGCCATAATGAGGGTCACATTTCAACATCTGGTTGTTTGTCTCAAAGAAAGCACTGGTGATCTGTGCTATAGTAAGCAGTTTATGGTGAGTTTTCTCAGCAGAGGTCACAGGGGCTTATGTGGTCAGAGGGAAGTGGGCAAGGGAATAAGGCCCTAAGATGGTCTGGAATTCTATCAACTCAACATTCAGGCTCTATAAAACCTGAAGGAAGCAATGGTGGAAAACAAAATCTGGCTAATAAGGCAGTTAATGGTAGTATAGGTAGGGTGCTCAATATCAAGTTTTCTATAGAAATCTATGAAGACCTACACTAAGGTCTCAGTAGACAGCCTCATTGTCTACTGTGTAGGTATAACTGGAGTGTTCCAGGGCAGTATGGGTATTGAGTAAGGAGCCTTAAGGCTCAAGTACAATTGTGAAAATCTGGGGGAACTGTGTAAATAATCAACTCCAGCTTGGACTTCTTGGATAACCAACAGGGAGATGTTCCATGTGCAGGGAGGTGGTTTGCCAATCTTGGCTCAGACTCAACCTTTCCCCATTGAAGCCGTGAAAACCCAAAAAGTCTTGAAGACCTGTGCATTGGTTGGCCAACTTGCAAATTTGATCTAATGATCTCCTTGCTAATGCTGTAGTGCCCATGGGCATAGGATATTGGCAGCATCTTCCTTACCTATGATGAGCTGCTCAGGGTGGAAGAGCTGGCTGTAGGTGCTAGAGCAAGCTTAGTCAATGACTTGTGAGCCCAAATCTATAAACCTTGCCCAGGGCACAGGCTTGCCAGCACCTGTCTCATGGAAGAAGGTATCCAAGGAGTTGTTCCCCACCCTCCACCAATGGTCTTGTCACTTGGTATCTGGCCATTAGTCTGGATGCTGTGTTCCAGGAAGTCGAGCTCCCAGCAGGAATAGCCCATCTGGATTCCAGCCCAGCCAGCGTGGATGGACATGCAGTCACACATGATGAGAACTTATAGGGTTCCATGTCACTGGAGGAAGCAAGAAGATGGTGACAAATATCTCCTACTGACTGACTACTAAGGAGTCTGGGGGATAAGTAGTCTGGGCTTTTAAACATAACTCAATTTCTATTTTGAGTCTTCATTATGCAAAGATTGGGGAAACAGAATCAATCTATGATGACCCTCTCCTTCTCTCCTTTGCTGAGGATTTTAACTGCTCTGGTGGCTTACCTGGCCCCAAGACACTGTGGGGAAACAAGGCCAGGCATCTTTTCACCTCAGCAAGGCCTCTTAAGAGCCAGGGCTTGTCTATTTCTCCCACCAGGCTAGATGCTGGAATATCAGAAGAGCTCACCAAGGCTCTTTACAACTCCCATGCCCGGCATGTGGTGCAATTCTGGGCCTCCTGGAACATGCTGGGTGGTAGGAAGCCATCATGGCTATCTGAAGTTCTGTTGGTTTCGACCGAGATGGGCAAACTATGGCCCACAGGCTAAAAATGACCTACTGCCTATTTATATAAATAAAGTTGTATTGAAACATAGCCACGTTCATTCATTTCCATATTGTCTATAGCTACTTTTGCTCCGAAGACAGAATTGAGTAGTCGTGACAGAGTTTGTGTGGCAAACAAAGGCTAAAATATTTATTCCTGGCCCATTAAGAAAAAGTTTTTCATGTCTTGGCTCAGTCTTACCATGTACCCATATCTTCTCAGAGGTGTTCCCACCTTACCACTTTCCCAGGGTGCTACTTGAGGACTGGGGCACACGTTCCCTGCATTTTCACTTCTCATCAACTCTCATTTCCTGCCCCCATCACCAACCTCAGACTCAGTAATGAAGGTATTAGAGCCAGGCTCCTTTCTCAGGGAC
Organism: Arctocebus calabarensis; assembly: GCA_963573935.1. NCBI lineage: Eukaryota > Metazoa > Chordata > Mammalia > Primates > Lorisidae > Arctocebus > Arctocebus calabarensis. The sequence continues at coordinate 35,101 of CAUYON010042245.1, forward strand.
CTTACCATTATCTAATCTCTAACCAATCCCCCCAGGGGAGGAAGACTTGCTTCCAGGTCTTTGGGTATTTGTCCAAATCCTCATCTATGCCAAGAGACCTTTTATTTCTCCTAAAGTTTAGGAGTTAAAAATCACTTCTCAAAATTGTTCCTCCAATTTCCATTATGGATCACTTCCCTGGGTCAGTGAACAATGTATGGCTTAGACCAGTGTTTCTCAAAGTGTAGACCACAGGATGGCAGCATCAACATCACCTGGAAACATATTTCAAATGCATATTCTCAGGCCTTAAACCAGATCAATTGAATCTGAAACCCTAGGGATGGTGCCCAGGCATAGGTGCTTTGACAAAATCAAGTGATTCTGATTGAAGCTAGAGTTTAGTAACTGGATTGAGTGCATTACTAGAGTGAGTGGTGTCAGGAGTGGAGATTGAGGAAAGCACAGAGGCTGAGTGTGGTGGCTCACACCTATAATCAACTCTGGGAGGCTGAGGTGGGAGGATTGTTTGAGGTCAGGAGTTTGAGACCACTCTGTGCAAGAGTGAGAGACCTCTGTCTCTAGTAAAAACAGAGAACAAATAGCAGGCATGGTGATGTACCAGCAGTCTTCAGCTACTCAGGAGGTTGAAGTAGGAGGATTGCTTGAGCCCAGGAGTTTGAGGTTGCAATGAGCTATGATGTTGCCACTGTACCCTAGGCATGGTGACAAAAACAAACAAAAAAAATTGAAGAAAGTATTGGATTGATAATGTATCTGTTACTGTTTCACTCACCCCATGGCTTTGCTTATATCTATCATTAGAGTTGTTTCTCAGGAATCAATTTGCTTTAACATATCAATGTTACCCTTACTGTGGCCCAGAACCTGTGATGAAATGTTCATAGAAGCCAAAACCTCTTTGTCCCTCTAAGCTGTTGGTACCCTTTTTGTTCATTCTTCTGTGCAGGCCAGGGCCCATTACTCATAGTCAAAAATCCATTTCCTCTTCCCTTATCTGCAACTGGTACTATGAGTACTCAGGATTATAGTTTGTACAAAGGGATTTGTAAAGGTGTATCATGAATACGAGCCCTGACTTGGGTATCTAGATTTGAAGGAAAACCAGTATAGGTAAGTATGGGTAAAATTGAGATTAGAATATATAATTTTCATTTATTTTAAAGGTAAAACAACTGATTGGCAGGTCTACTCTAGGCTGTGCCCTCAGAGTCTCCAGGGAGTGTATATACCATCTTTTTAGAGTAGAAATGTTTAAGAAGTCCTGGTCTAGGAAACCTGAGAGGTGCCCAAGTAAAAAGAGCCAACAATCTCTTAGATCACTGGGCAAGAGAGATGAATAGAACCTTCTTTAGAGAAGACAGACGAATGGCTAACAAACATATGAAAAAATGATCAGCCTCCCTAATTATTAGAGAAATGCAAATCAAAACCACCCTGAGATGTCATCTAACCCCAGTGAGAATGGCCCACAAAGTCTCAAAGCTGCAGATGCTGGCGTGGATGTGGAGAACAGAGAACACTTTTACACTGCTGGTGCGACTGAAAACTAAATGCAACCTTTTGGGAAGGAAGTATGGAGAACCCTCAAAGTAGTCAAGGTAGACCTCTGGGTAGATCCTGCAATCCCATTGCTAGGCATCTACCCAGAAGAAAAAAAGAATCCTTTTACCACAGAGACACTTGCACTAGACTGTTTATTGCAGCTCAGTGTACAATGGTCAAAATGTGGAAACAACCTAAATGCCCACCAACCGAGGAATGGAGAAACTGTGGTATATGTACACCATGGAATACTATTCGGCCACTAAAAAAGATGGAGACTTCACAGCCAGATGGATGTGGGACACATTATTCTTAGTAAAGCATCACACGAATGGAGAAATAAGAATTCTATGTACTCAATTCTGATATGATGACAACTAAGGTCCTAGTACACAATGGGGGGGGATGGGGAGAGATGAGACGGGAGGGGACGGGACACAATTATAAGAGGGTCTTTATCTAACAAATGCAATCAAATTAACCTGGTTCAGTGTAGCCTCAATGAATCCCCAACAATAAAAAAGAAAAAAGATTTGCAGCACTTAACTCATTCATAGATCAGGGACTATTCTAATTAGCCTCTTTATTCTGTTACTCAGGTATTTACCTATTCACCCACTTCTACACTTCAATTTGTCTTTTTCATTTACATTAATCTTTTTCTTCCTCTTCTCCTCCCTTTCACCCTCTGCCTTCTAAACCCATTCATTGGCCATGTTTATTAAGAAGCCTGTGATATAGCCAATATTTGAATAAATATTTTAGGGGTCTCTTACAGGCCTGTTTTGACTTTAGTGCTTTGATCAGCTAAGCAATGAATCTGATTCATTTTAATATAAGTGTGGCTGTACTTGTACCCCTCTTCGCTTGCTTAGATATCTTTGCCAGCCTTCTGCCAAGCTCAGCATATTTGCAGCAGGCTTAGATGCTGTGTAGTGAAGTTCCTTGCTCTGGATTATCCCCATTCACAACCTTTTACATCCTGTTTGTGCAAAGCTTTGTGTACTGAATGGAGAAGCTGGCTTATTTCTCTCACTCCAAAATGACTGTGGATGCATTAGTTGACTTTTCTATGCCGTGAGTATGTTAAGTTTAAGGAAGGAAATGGACCTTTCATTTTGCTTTGTTTTGCTAAAAAGTACATAGCAAAAATCAATGATTTTTTCAAAGATCTTCTCTATGTCAAATCGCACTGATATAAAGAATGGCAAATTTTAAAAAACAGTAATTCTCAACAATTTGGCTCCCTATTCCTTTATTATCAGAAATATTCTTAACCAACTTTGTATCTAGCACTTACTGACTCAAATAAATTGGTCACAGTGTGCTCCCTTTTAGTTTACAGGCAGAAAAAATAACAATTGAGGTATGGAGGCTTTTGTATTAATTTTTTAATCCTGATTACCTTTTCCCGAGGCTGCTTTTGGAGGGAATATACTAAATGATATTGGCATGTGATTTCTAACTGAAGATAGTAAAGACGTAAGTGTTTAACTAACATCTGAATTGTACTTTCCATTTCTTTTTTTTTTTTTTTTTTTTTTGTAGAGATAGAGTCTCACTTTATCACCCTTGGAAGAGTCCCGTGGCATTACACAGCTCACAGCAACCTCCAACCCCTGGGCCCAGGCAATTCTCTTGCCTCAGCCTCCCAAATAGCTAGGACTACAGGCGCCCGCCACAACGCTGAGCTATTTTTTTGTTGCAGTTTGGCCGGGGTCGGGTTTGAACCTGGCACCCTTGGTATATGGGGCTGGTGCCCTGCTGACTGAGCCACAAGCGCCGTCTCCCCTTTCCTAAAATATTTCAAATACCTTATTTGAAAAAAGGTCTCTAAATGACTAAATGAAAAAAGCAATCACTCACTACAGTAAAATTTATAGGTTTTATGGGATCTAACCACCGGAGTTAATACCATGCCAATGAGAACTGTCATCGGGTTCAATGTCAAGATTTTGGAGCAGAATACCAACTGGACAATGTTTCTTGAATTATTTAGATTTTCAGCAATGAGAACAAAATCCTATATTTTTCTGGATCAGAGAACATGAAGAATAGTTATTATCTAAAGAAAATGGTGGTAGGGAAACAAAATGTTCTCCATTAAAAACTTCTTTTGACTTTTTCCTGAGAAAATGATTGGAGTGGTTCCATAACATACGAACTAATGTTACCATGAGTACTTTACAGACCAATTGAGAAACTGCATATTCCTACACCTGCAAAGCCTCTTGTGTAGCTAAATTGGGTTTCCCCTCTTCTATCCAAGGACAGCTCTGTTTGGACGATATATCATAGGACTAAGTGCATCATTTCATGTCCATTATATTGGGATAAATATTTCATGGATGGTTATAATGGACATGATGCTGGTGGTTCTCCCGAGGAATAAGGGCCCCACAATCAATGCATACACCTTGTAGGTTTCTTTTTGGGAAAGGTGAAGGTGTGAATCTCGGGGAATGGGCAGCTTCCCATGCAGGACTTTTCATAGATATCTCTCCCAGGGAAGTCTAGAGAGATTCCCACGCAGCTATCCTGGTTTCCAATTCCCCTACTAAAAGCATTTGTGAAATAATGTTTTCCTTATAAACTGCAAGGCAATCGTGCCCAATATAATTCGTCCAGTGGGCGTACCTGGGTTTGTAAGCTTGTTTGGTTATGCTCATTTCACTGAGGAGGAATGTGAGACCTCAGCCATTAACCTCTGTGGCCCAAGGTCTAACTCTGGTTAGGAGTGAAATGTGGTGTCTCTCTCTCTCTCTCTCTCTCTCTCTTTCTTTTTTGCTGATTCAGAGGAAAAACTACCCTAGGGTGAACCTCAGTGAGACAGAGAAAATGACAATATGTGCCAAGTTTAAGTAAAGTAAAGGAGTGACTTCAAAGTCAAAATTCACAATCACAAGGCGCAGACGTTAGGACAAAAAATTCAAATAAAGAAAGTACAGGGAGAAAGAAAGAAACCTAAGCCCTGGTGTGCATAAAAAGCTCAGGGCAAGATTCCCTCTCCAACTGCACCAAGGAGCTTTCAATTGTGCATTCTGAACTCCTTCCAGGAGCAGCACCCCCACTGATGTCAATGGGAGCTCTGCACTCAAAAGCATTGAAGCAATGGCAATAAAGATCCACAATGTACAAAGGAAAAAAATATACCACCAACAAGCAACACTGCTTAGCATGGGCACCAAGCGGGGAATTTCTGCCCTTAGCAACCAGGGCAGGATGCGGGACGGACACCAAGCAAGCCTGTCTACCTGAGACCTCAGCGTTTGTCTGGCTTCCTAAAATTCAGAGCTGGAGTCAGTGGATGACAAACTGGGAGGTGCATTCGAATCACCTAGGGAGCTTTAAAAACATAATAATACGCTGAACACACCCCCGAAGAGTCTGATTTAATTGATCTGAGGAGGAGCTTGGGCATTGGTGTCTTTTACAAGCTTCCCTGGTGATTGCAGAGCGCAGTGAGGTTGCAGCCGCAGCTCACGTTGTGAACTTGCTCAGAAGGTTCCACGTCTGTGGAAAGGAGGGTGGTCAGCAGACCTGCCCCTGCTCCTTGCTGCTGTCTTGGGGGGGGGGGGGACAAATGAACACAAGTGGAAATAAATCCGCGTTTATGAAAACTGTTGAGAAAATAAAGTATTGATCTTACTTGAGAGACTTTCATGTTAGTCAATTAAATTAGTACTGTACCTTTCTACTAGTAAAATAAGAGTACCATTACTATATGGAAATATAATGTTCCATAATATTTTTATTGTGAGACAGGGGACGTGTCTTACTGCACTCAAATGTACAGTTTACGCCTGACTATAAAGTTAGCTGTAATCCATAAACAGGCGATATAGATCTTAGATATCTCTTTTAAAATCGGTTGGAAGGAAAATTCCTTATTCCTTAGCAACACCATAGGAAGCAGGATTGCCTCCAAGAAAAAAACGTCCTTATCTTTCCTAATTATTTCACATGAAAAGGCAATAGACTAATCCATTATTCTAATATTTAAAGGGGAATAAATGCTTTTCTGTTAATTCTCATGTACATTATTTAAGCATTGCAATTGAAAACTGAAAAAAAACAGTTATTTTTGTTATTTTTTTCAGTGTTACTTCCTGGACTCCCCTGCAACGAACACCAAGACATGTATTTTTGCTGAATGTCATATGCTACAATAGAAAACAACACAATATGTAGGAAGGTTATGTGTTTCCTGGGTTGTTGGGGGGCTGATAGTTTCAAGCTCAGTAGAAATAGGCATATTACTAGAGCATTTTCACTTTAGGCTATTTGGAAATGTGTCATTTAAAATGTGGAATCCTGGCATCAGATTTTCACACTGAAATTTTTTCAAAACTATCTAAAATGTGTCTTATTTGTGAAAATGCATCTTATTAATCCATTGTGATATAAAATAACAGCTGCTAATATGATTTTAAAGTTTGTAATAAAGTGCATCAAAATGTCTATAGAATGGATCGTGACAGCACAGCCAACAAGCGATATTTCAGGGACTTTTAATATGTGAGTAAAATGCCAGCATGGCAAAAATGAAAAGTCCCGAATATATCTTTTCTGATTTTGACTTTTATTCTCCTGATTCAAACCCCACACCTACTTGCTCCAGGCATTTCTATTATCTAGAAGAAAGAGACACACAAGAGTTATTGATGCTAAAGTAAGTGCTATAACCCTGCTGCCAGTCTGTATCAGTTAGCTATTGCTACAATATTGCTGAGTAACAAACCACTCTAGCTCAGGTGCTTAAAGGCATTTATTCCTGGCCAGGTACACTGGCTCATGCCTGTAATCCTAGCCTGGAGGCCCAGGCAAGTGGATGGCTTGGGCTCAGAAGTTCAAGACCAGACTGAGCAAGATCAAGACCCCATCTCTATTCAAAAACAGAAAAACTAACCCAGGGCTTGTGGTGGGCACCAGTAGTCCCAGCTACTCAAGAGGTTGAGGCAAGAGGATGGCTTGAGCCCAGGAGTTTGAGGTTGTTGTGAGCTGTGATACCACTGGGGCAACAGAGTGAGACTCTGTCTCAAAAAAAATCATTTATTCCAGTGTCTGTGGGTCTTTTAGGCTTTGACTGATCAAGGCTGAGGTTATATAGGCTTGGCTAGTTGTAGTCTAAGGTCCATTTCTGCTACAGGAATGTCTCATGCTTTTCAGATCAGTAACTAACCAAGGCATGGTCTTATCATAGCAGTGGCAAAAGTGCAGGAGAGATGAGTGGAAACATGTGAAATATTCCAAGGCCTCAGCTTGAACTGGCACACTGTCTCATAGCCTTGGATTCCATTGGCCAAAGCAAATCAAACGGCCAGACCTAACAGAAATAATGACAGATCAGAGAAACATACACTGCTGCAAAGGAGAGGCATTGCAATTGTTTGGGGTGGTCAGTGGGGCAGGATTCTCACATGGCTGTAGTTTCCCTGTGTAAGTTGATGATTCAATATCCCCCATAGCCTTATAGTACTGTTAGAGATGACATAGAGTGAAATTTCTGGTGCTACATTGTCAGGACCAAAATTCCACCTCCCGCAACTATTCTGTTTGTGACTTTGAACAAGTTACTTAAATGCTCTGTTCTTTAGTTTTCTCACCTGTAAATGTGGAGAACTCACAGATTTATTATAAGGATGATATTAATTAGTATATGTAAGTATTACCTGAGAAACTGAGTAGGCGGCCAATTCCAGCACTTTGGGAAGCCAAAGTGGGAAGATGTCCTAAGCCAATAGTTCAAGACTAGCCTGGGCAACATATCAAAACCCCATCTCAACAAAAAATTTTACAAATTGCCAGGCATGGTGGTGTGTGACTGTAATCCCAGCTACTTTGCATGCTGAGACAGGAGGATTGCCTTCGACAACCAAGAGTTTGAGGTTGCTATGATGACACCACTGAACTCTAGCCTGGGCAACAGAGTAAGACCCTGTTTCAAAAAAAAAAAAAAAAAAAAGAAAGAAAGAAAGGAAGGAAGGAAGGAAAAAAAGAAAGAAAATAGGTGTCCTCAGCCAGAATAATATATGACCATTCAAGCCTTCCATCCTTTATTTACCACGTTGTCAATGAAATATAAACTTCCAGGAGCTTTGCCCACCTTTATAAGTTACATAAGGTTTTCAGTTAATCATTGTATCTGGCAAGTATGGTGGCTAAACACAAATAAGTAGTATTTACTTTCTACACTTTGGTTCTCTGCCAAAATATGTTTATGCCAACCTCGTGACTACATTTACCTTTCCTAGAAAAGCTAAAGCCAATAACATCTAATGAAACAAAACCACAATGCATATAAAATGCATTTATTAGATATCTACTATTTGTGAAGGAGCTGGTTAGACAATGGTTAGTCAATGGAGAAAAATCTGAGGGATGGGAAATACAAAGATGCATAAAGAATGTCCTGTGTTCTTAAAAACTTTCAACTCTTATCAAAACAGATAAGAAACAACCCAACTATAGCACAAGAATATGGGGAAAGGGGCAAGGGAGGGAAGAGTAGGAGTGAGGTTGGGGTGGAAGGAGGGTAATTGGTGGGACCACACCTACGGTGCATCTTAGAAGGGTACAGGTGAACCTTACTAAATGCAGAATACAAATGTCTTCATACAATAACTAAGAAAATGCCCTGAAGACTATTTAATCAGTTTGATGAAAATAGTTCAGATTATATATGAAACCAGCACATTGTACCCCTTGATTGCACTAATGTACACAGCTATGATTTAATAAAAAAAAAAAAAGAAAGAAAGAAAGAAACATGAGTGTGGGTGACAGTAAAGCCACACAGAAAGGTATATGCTATCCAAGAGGTAGAGGTGAAGGCTTTGGAAGAGCAGAGTGAAGAGCTGTCTTCACTGTGTGTGAATTAATCATGAGTAGGATAAAGATAATAATAGTTACTTACAGCATTGTCCTGAAGATTAATCTGCAAAGCACTCGTACCAGTGACAGTAGTTACTTTTATTAGTAGTAGCAGTATGCTATGTAAAGCATTAAGAGGGAGAGGTGCGAAGACGTGAAGTCTCCTTCAGACTTGAAATGAGAGGGACAAAGGACACCAACGTAGTAGAGTCAGGTTTTGGTGTAGACAACCTGGGTTGAATCTCTACTCCATCATTCATTACACGAACTTGTCAAGTTTCTTAATTTCTCTGGCTGACCTATCAGTTTCTGAAAGAGATGTGTGAAAAACTTTTACCTGTGTTTAAAGATTTGTTCATTTCTTAGAATTCTTTCTTTTTATGTTTATGTATGTTAAGAATCAGGATAGTCTTATCTTTCTAGGGGAAACTGTTCTTTTTAATGTTAAGTGATGATTCTTTTCATACCTAATAAGACTCTAGGTTTTAAAGTCTATCTTGTTTCATATTTATGTGTCTTTGTTATTTTTTAAAATTTCAGATTAATATGAGGGTACAAATGATTAGGTTCCAATGCTCGTGTTTGTTAGATAAGGTCCCTGTGATAGTTGTTCCCCTCACCCAGGAGGTGTGCCTACAATCATCCAGATGTTGAATCAATCCAAGTGTCCATCAAACCCTGAATGGATTAATAAACTGTGGTATGTGTATACCATAGAATACTTCTCATCTGTAAAAAGATGGAGACTTTATACCTTATTTTATATTAATATGGTTATAGCAGTTCATTTTGGGTTGTGTTTTCCAGAATATCTTTCTTTTTCCATACTTAGAATTTGTTTTAGGTAGGAATCTCTATAGTCTCTAGAATCCTAGAACTGATAGGATATATAGAGAGATTATGAAAAGGGATTTAGAAGGGGAATTAGCTCACTTGATTATTGAGGCTGAGAAGTCAATGGCAGTCTGTAGACAAGCCGGGGAACCAGGACAACCACCAGTGTAACTGAGTCCAGCGCAAAAGGCTTATAACCAAGGAATCCAGTGGCATAATTCTCACTCTGAGGACAAAGGTCTGAAGTCTGGGGAACTGCTCCAGTGAGTCCTGGAGTTCAAAGAGTGGAGAATCTGGAGTTCCGACATTTGAGAACAGAAGGATCTACTGGCTCTACTGGGAGAGAGGGTAAGAATTCATCCTTCCTCTGATTTTTTTTTTTTTCCATTCAGGCATCCCCTGATTTGGGTAGTGCCCACCTGCACTGAGGGCACATCTTCCCCTACTCGGTCTAGAAACTTACTTGGGAACCTCTTCAGGAAACACCCTCACAGACACACCTGGGTCAACCCAATGTTTCTAATCAAACACAAAATGACCAGGGTTCCCCTTCAGCTGAAGAGGAGTGGGCTTAATGCCTACTGAAGCAGTGAGGATAAATAATGCATTCCCAACTATCCTAGCACCCTTAATCCAGACATATTGACACTCAACATCAACCATCACACATGCTTTAGGTCTGATTATGTTTTAGGTATGTTCTTCATAAACAATATTGGAATATTTATCTTTTTTGTTTATATTTACTGAAGCTTACTTATATGCTTGGACATACATCTATTTGTATTTTGTGTTTTATGTTTACCATGTATTTTCTTTGCTTTTCCCCCGTCTGTCTTTGCTACTTTAAATGATGAGATTTTCCTTACTTCTTTAACTTTTTATTATATTTTTCTATTTTAAAGTACAAAATTGACTTAAAAAAATTAATGTTTATACTGCAGTGAGAAAATATTGTTAAAATTTGATGATAATATTTCTATGCTTCTCTCAAAGAATGAATTTCAAAAAACTTTAGAATTCTTTAAATTAAATCTCACTATTAGCTTTCAAAATATTGTCCTGTCATATTTTAATTCCACACTTAAATTATTAGTATGATCATTGATGCTGGAATTACCGTTTATCTTGTTATTCTTCTAACATTCAATTCTTATTTACAGTTATCCACATTTGTTTTGTTTTTATTTCAAAATATTATAGGGGTACAAAGATTTTTGGTTACAGTATCAATTTTGTTATGCTTGAGTCAGGATTATAAGTATGGCCATCACCAAGAAAATGTTCATTGTACCCAGTAGGTAGCTTTTCACCCATCCCCTCCTCACCCCTCATGCTTGATTCCCACTGAGTTTTATTTCCCTCTGTGCACATGTATGTTCATTGGTTTCTTCCAATTTAATAGAAAGTACACAAGGTGTTTGTTTTTCAATTCTTTAGACACTTCACTTAGGGTAATTGTCTCTAGTTCCATTCATATTGCTGCAAAAGACTTTAAGCCATCCTTATTCTTGGCTGAGTAGTATTCCACAGTATACATATACCAATTTTGTTAATCCACTCATTGATTGATGGGCACTTAAGTTGATTCCACAGTTTTGTGATTGTAAATTATACTGTAATAAACATTTAAGTGCAGTTGTCTTTTAATAAAATGACTTCTTTTCCTTTGGGTAAATACCAAGCAGTGGGATTGCTGGATCAAATGATAGGTCTACTATTATCTTTGAGGAATCTCCATACTGTTTTCCATAGAGATTGTACTAATTTGCAGTCCCACTAACAGTGTATAGGTTTTCTTTCCTTTCTGTATCATACCAGCATCTATTGTTCTTGGACTTCATAATAAATACCATTCAAAATAGGGTAAGGAGATAATTCATCATGGTTTTAATGCTGTTGCAAGAATGTTGGAACTTGAATTAGAGCAATGAACAAACATTAAATTCTGTTAAACTTGGAAAAAGTGGTCATGAAATCAGAGACATGTTAGTCCAAGTTTATGGGGATAATACCATGAAGAAAACAGTAGTGTGTAAATGGATTAAACATTTTTTTTTTTCTGAGGGGAAAAAAAGCACCACCAATAAAGAAAGAGGAAAATCTTAATTGAAAATCTTGGCATAAGAAGTAACAGTGGCCCTGTGAGACCCTGAGCAGAGGACCTAGTTAAGCTGACTCCTGCCCCCAGAGAAACTGTAAGATAACAAATGTATGTTGTTTTAAGCTGCTAAGTTTATGGTAATTTACTACATAGCAATAAAAGTAATACAATAGCCAAAAAAAAAAAAAAAAAAAAGAAAGATGTGTATAAAAATGGTTCCAAAGGAGCTCACTGATAAAGTGAGGGTGGGGGGCCAGTAACAAGCAGGCTGACTGTGAGAGGCATAGCAGATTAAGTCAACATTGATACAGAAAGAGGAAAATCTTAACTGAAAATCTTGGCATAAGAAAGCTGTCTATAAAAATGGTTCCAAAGAAGCTCACTGATATACAAAGGAGAGTTGAACTTTGCCAAGACCTTTGGAGAGACAAGATGATGTTTTGGGTCATGTTCTCACAGGTGATAAAATATGAGTGTATCAATACAAGCCTGAAACAAAGCATCCAAGTACACAGTGGAAGTCAGATAATTCTCCACGACCAAAAAATCTGTCAGTCCAGCTCAAAATCGAACCAATGTTGCTAATCTTTTTTGGTATCAAAGGGATCGTTCACTATGAGTTTATACCAATTGGGCAAACAGTTAACCAAGTTTATAATTTGGAAGTGCTTAAAATGTTGAACTTTTCACCAACAACTTATGGCTCTTACATTACAGCTCATGGTTTATAAGGAAGGGTTTAGCTAGTAAACAAGTAACTGTATTGGAACACTGTCCCTACCTACCTTCTTTGGCCCCCAATTACTTTTTTCTTTACCCAAAGATAAAGGAAAAACTGAAAGGAGCACATTTCGATGACATTCAGAACATCAAGGGTAATACAATGACAGCTCTGATGGTCATTTCAGAAAAAGAGTCCCCATAATGCTTTGACAGGTAGACTAGGTACTGGTGGCAGTGCACAGCTGCCCAAGGGGAGTACTTTGAAGGTGACTGTAGTGATATTTAGCGATGAGGTATGTAGCACTTTTTGGGGGATGAGTTTGCAAATTTAATTGTCAGTCCTTATATTTTTTTGAACATGATATTCATCCTGTGTGTATTCAACTCCGTTATTAGAAATACCACGTGTCTCATGATTTACCTGTCTGAAACAAATTTCATGTGCACTCTTCTGAGGGCAAACTATTGGCTTTTTATCTCTTCAGCCTAGTGGAATGGAGAACAATGAACACAGCGGCAGCAGAGGCAGCACTGGAGCTCATGGACCAAGTCAAAGTGTGTTAGTTAAGATGAAGGGAATCTGGGAGGTTTCAGTGAGTTTGGAAGCTTGAGAATGCTCCTACATAAGTTGACCTGGAAGCCAAAGAAGTAGAAGAACAGGAGCAAATCTTGGACATTTATTAGAGGCAAATACGTGATTGTTTTTAGTCCATAAGGCCAAATGTTTCCTCTCCTCAGGTTGGGCCATAAGCTTAATCCACTATGACCCAGACCAGGGCAGAGAGTATTCACTTCAAGGTCAGGAGAACCTGATACTGATTCCATAACAAATGAGCCGTGTGGCCTTGAGCGAACTGTATTATTTCCCGAACCTCCTCCAAAACAAAGAAGACAAAAATGAAAACATAAACATTAGGTGAAATTTTTAAATTTCTTTTTCAGCATTATGGATCTGTAATATGTTACTTAATAGGGCCAGGCATAGTGGCTCATGCCTGCAATCCAAGCACCCTGGAAGGCAAAGGTGGGAGGATCCTCTAAGCTCAGGAGTTCGAGACCAACCTAAGCAAGAGTGAGACCCCTCTCTGCTAAAAATAGAAAAATTAGCTGGGCCTGTAGTCCCAGCTACTCAGGAAGCTCAGGCAGGGGAATCATCACTTGAAACCAGGAGTTTGAGGTTGCTGTGAGCTATACTAATGCCACAGCACTCTAGCTTGGGGCAGCAGAATTGAAGTCTGTCTCAAAAAAAAAAAAAAAAAAAGATGTTACCCAACAGAAGCTCTGCCTGGAAAAGAATTAAATCCAAAAGGAAAATAGCTTCTGTAATCATATCTGAACATTTAATTTGTCATTTGCTGTATGATATATGCATGAGGCTTGTTTAGAATAACTTTACAAGGTTAATTACCAGTGCAGAATATGACGATTGTGTCAGTAGTACAATATTTTGTTAGGCATGTGTGACAACATTGCAAAGTGGATCAGCTGCATGACTGTTTGTGATTTGGCGTTCCCTTAGTTTGAAATGGCCACAGTCCTAAACATGTGATTTCCCCAATCCCAACATCTATGGACAAAGTGTGTGCCATAAAAAACTAACTGAAAATACAGCTTGTTGACAGTTTACTGAACTTGATAGGAAAGTGTTCAAAGGGTAGCAATACTGGGGACAGAGTTTTCAGGTGGCTATGATGCTACATAAACAGCAGTCTGGGAGTGCTTTCTAAGGGACCATTATTATATTTAACAACTGGCAAAAAGCTTGTCCCAAACAAAAGGAGATACTTGAATTGCTTGGGGGATAATGTCGAAAAAGTATCTACTTGTTGTTTAAATACATATAATGATTCCTTGCCTTGTAACAAAATCAATTTCTTAAAAAATATCTCTCTAAATTGACTTGTTAAGTAACCCACAAATAGCACCTTAATATCTAAGGAGAGATGATTTATAATCACAATCTCCTGGGTTTTGTATACTAAATGTCAAGTTTTACTTGCAGAAAGAAATTCGTCACAGCATTTCACTAGGCTAAGAAAATAGAAACACCTACCACAATAAACACACCATTTTCCCAGAAAGATTTTACTTCTTTCTTCTCTTGAGAGTATAAAGCCCTCTTTTAGCTGAAGGAGTATTGAATACATGCCATAAATAGAAAATATCAGTTTTCTGAGATTATTAACAATAGGGAATATCATATTTATTTTTATTGCAAATTATCTCTGCTCATTTATAAGACCCTAAATAAAACACGTAGTGTAGAAGAAGGGCAATTATGTCAGTCCAAACATACTAACTCCTATACTTTCTGTCATAGCTTAAGGTTGGTTATTTCAGCAAACAGTAAAAGGCTTTAAGCTACATGTTTGCAATATAAAATGCAACAAAAACTAACAAGTCTCATGATTTGAATGAAGAGTTTAATCTTTGTGAGCTTAACAGAAAATACTTCTAGATAGAAAAGTAATATAGCTGACCAATTCAGGTAGATTCAAAGAACAATCGGAAGTCGTTTTAGGTTAGGGCCTTTCAAGGTCATTCTGACCTGGACTGGAGGGATGTATCATTTATTCTCCCTGAAATGTGACCTGGTTAAATGAGGTCAAAGTTATTCTCATTTGTGCAGTTGCCGGGAGATGATGTATGTGTGCTACATATACTCTACTATTGTATGAAGACTTGGCTAATCATTAGACACTTTATGTCAGCTGATGGCTATTTTAAAAACTTGATAAAATATGTAAAGGTGGAGGAAGAAAATAACTAGCAAGACAGAGTCAATGGAAACGGGGTAAATTGAGCTTTATCTTTATGCTCTGAGATGATTTAAGCCCAGGTCTGTTTTGACAAATTGTTTCTCGATGTCTGTACTAAAACTTCTTTGATATCAAAATTTGTATATTGTCTACTGGGAAGAAAAGAAGGAAGTCAGAATTTAACAGAACTCGGACTCAAACTACAGGGAATGTTTTTCCTCAAAACTGGGGAGTAGAAAGGAACTGGCACAGGCATTTAGAAATTCACCCACACCCATTTGAATAAAATCTTTTCCATCTTTAGACTCAATGATTCAATCTCTTACAATCTTAATTCCTTCCTAATGTGACTGTGCCAGAATCTAAAGGTGCAAAAGAGAACTGCCATAGTTACATTGAAAACACACGTTTTTTACTACCTGCAAATAACCCCATTGTTTGTTTACCAAAACTGATTTCACACCCCCCATTCACTGGATATTTATTTTTTTATTTATTTATTTTTTTGTAGAGACAGAGTCTCACTTTATTGCCCTGGGTAGAGTGTCATGGTGTCACACAGCTCACAGCAACCTCCAACTCCTGGGCTTAGGCGATTCTCTTGCCTCAGCCTCCCAAGTAGCTGGGACTACAGGCACCCACCACAATGCCTGGCTATTTTTCTGTTTTGTAGTCCGGTGAGGCCAGGTTTGAACCTGCCACCTTTGGTATATGGGGCCAGCGCCCCACTCACTGAGCCACAGGCACCGCCCTATTTAATACTTTTAAATACTCCTGGCTTTTATTTAAAATGGGAGTGGTCTCCCAGCTCCCATTTTGCTAATGAGGAGACTAAGGGCAATAGAAGGTAGATGACTGGCCTATAGGCGTTAGGCTATGGAAAGTGAGAGCTGGGACTGGAAAGTGGAGGGCACCTCTGGCCTGCACTCTGCCTTCCTCCCTGGAGCCTAGTCAGGGCCTCCCCAATCCCTGAGCCTCATTCAGATGCTGTCCACACTGTAGTCACAGGGTCCAAACTGACAACAAGCTTCTTCTTAGGGTGCTTGGGGTTTGCTGCAGTGGGGGTCAGTGTCTGACTGAACAAACCTGGAACGTTGTTCTACAGCCAAGAGCCAGGATGTAGGGCTCACTTGTAGTTAAGTGTGTGGGGCTCAGGGCCAGAGGGGTCCAGAAGAGGCTTCAGGGATCGGAGAATCTCCCCTGGGGATATGTGGTACAATCTTCCTTCTTTTCATTATTTTCATTGTTGTGAGGACAAAGGTGAAAGAAAGGGTGCCGGAGAGGAGGATCAGAACCTCTCTCAGCCACTCCTTTTCCCATTCTCAGGGCAGGGACTAGGGGTCATAAATAGAATCTTGGCTGCCCGGGGGCCTTGGAGGATCCTGGCCTGGGCCTGCCTCCTTCTGGCCAGCCCAGTGGTGGAGTGAGTTAGACCCCAGGATGTGGACAGTAGCAGGGCTGAGCTCTCACTGCATATCAGCCTCCCAGCTGCCTAGGCCTTCCCTGCCAGCCCAGAGAACATTGTCCTGTCCTGGCCATCCCTTTTTCTCCTCCCTACAGCCATGATGGGGGAGAACCTGGGTCTACCTGGAGTCAGGAACTCTGGGTCTGTCCTGGGCTTTGAAGTTCAGCGAGAGGCCTTTGGATGGGCGTTTCCTTTATGTTCAATGGAAACATTCTCCCTGGAGCTTTGGGGGCAGGAAGAAGCAGCTTCTGGGCCTCCCTGAGCCTCCCAGGCCCTCCAGCCTCCAGGTGTGAATGGGGTAGATTCAAGGCAAAGTGTGGGAGGAGGAGGGAGGGTAGCTAAGATCTTGAGATTCTAGGTATCAGAGTTTCAAAGAGTCTAGGGTTTTAAGTGCCTGTGATTACCAGTTTCTGAATTTCTGAAATTCTTGATTTTAAGAAGCTGAAAAGCCTAGAGTGGAGCTGGGTCACCCTCAAGTTGAAGCTGAGTCCTGTGCCACAGCTTGGCCAGACTGGCACCAGACAGACAGGCCTAGAGAGTTTCTCAGGGCTGCCTAGTGGGTCCAAGACCCAGCTGGACCCCAGGCTCCGTGTGCTTTCTGCTCCTACCAACCCCAGCATGTACACCCAGCTGCCTCCCTTTCATGAAATCTGGGAACCCTGTGGACTAAGTGGTAGTAGGAGAGGCAGTCATCTTGGTGTTGGGAAGAGACAGGGGCCAGGCCCCTCTGTGTTCACTAGTAGTAGTGAGGCCATCCCCATGCACACCAGGGCCAGGTTGTGGGGAAGCTCAGGGAGGGCTGGTGGCTGGCTGGTTCAAAGAGCAAAATCAGGGTCATGCTGCTGGGCATCATGGCCAGTATGGGATGAGGTTCAGCAGACCCAGGCACAGGGGGCTCCTACAGAGAGTTGAAGGCAGAGATCTAAATAAGGGTGCCTGAGGGGGAGACACTGTCCTGCCTTAGGGTGCAGGAGGCTGGGCCTTGGCTGAGGGACTTAGAGTATTTCACAATGCCTCCCTCAGCTCTTTCCGGTGCTTATCTGGGCCTATGAGCACAGCAGCTGAACTCTGAGGGCCCTAAGCACAGGAGTGGGGGCTGGTCCTCAGGGAAGGAGGTTTGTTCCCTACAGGAAAGTGCCCTCCTCCTAGAATCATTCTGGCTGGGTGAGCCCCTCTCTGGGTGGTAGTTCCCAGTCCCTGCCTGTGCCACATCCCTTTGAGGGGGAACTCTGTGTGGATGTGGTCAGCATTTGAAGTCCTGATGTCCTGGTGTCCCAGTGAGGTGGGGCAGGGGGGCTGCCTCTGTACCTCTTGATGTGTGAGCGGTGCAAGGCTTTCGCCCCCTCAAGCCTCCATCTCTCGTCTCCAGTAGGGACTTGTATCAGGGTGCACTGCTGCTTGGCTTCGCAGCTAAGATGCAGCAGTTTATTTAGAGAGGAGCCTCCCTGACCCAGCCTAGGGAGTCTGAAGATCCAGAGGGCACCTAGTGGTGGCTCTCTTCCTGTTTCTGATCCTGGGACATGAATCAGAACACTCATCTGCCTCTACTGCCTGTGGCCTGAAAACCCATATTTCTCAGTGTAGGACTGGCCAGCCTTGGAGCAGGGGAGTTGCTCCAGTGTCTCTGAAGGAGACCTTCAGAGGACCCCTTTCCCCCAGTTCTTCCAATAAACAAGCTATTGGAGGAGATTGAGCTCAGGCTGGGGGCCAGGGCCTGAGTCCTGGTCCTGACCTGTTGTATGGCCCTAGCTAGGTCTTGTCCCTCCAAGACTCATTTTCCTTTTTGCGAATGGGGATGGTTGGATTGGGTGGACTGCTGTGTGTTCCTAAGTACTTTTAAGTGCACCTGGTGCTGGATGGCTGGAGGCCAAGTTCTAGGCACACTTCGGCTGTTGACTTGTAGTGTGATGGTGGGCAAGTCAGCACCTACCTGGGCTCTTACACACTCATTCTTCGTATGTAAGGTTGGTAAGTGTTCAGTCAGTAAATATTCACTATCTGCTGCCCTTGGGACTTAGACAGGTCCTGCTTTGAAAGCGTACCCAGCCAGGGTAGGGGTGAGTGAGATAGTGTGTATGTGGCAGATACAGTCACAGATAGTGACATCTGTTGTGATTGGCTCTGTGACAGTGAGAGTCAGAGACTACTTCCTGGAGCAGGTGACTTGAGCTTGAAGACTGAGGTGGAGAAAGTTGTAAGCAGAAGGAACCACATAAACACAGGCCTGGCAGTGAAGTGCTGGAGTTGGGAGCTGGAGTGGAGTGAATGATACCAAAGGGGACGGCCAAGGGGCAAGAGCCAGTGGATGGAGGCCCTTTGAGTCCCCCGGTAATGGGGAACCGTGAAGGGTGTAAGGGGGTTGGGGAGAGGCAGCATCTGCCTGGGGGATGGGGAGTTGGTTTCAGAGACTTCTGGAAGTCTGGGGTGGTTCTGATTCGCTATATGGAATGGTTGCGCAGTGGGCAGCATGAGGGGCCTGAAAGTCACACTTCCCCTGTGTGGGTGAGGGCTTCCCCAGCAGGAAATGGCAGGGCAGCCTCAGAGGTTGAAAGAAGGGGCAGGCCCTGGGCAGCGCCTGTGGCTCAGTGGGTAGGGCGCCGGTTCCATATACTGAGGGAGGTGGGTTTGAACCCGGCCCCGGCCAAACTGCATCAACAACAACAACAACAACAACAACAAAAAAGGGGCAGGCCTAGCCACAGAGGTGCCAAGGAACCTCAGACCTCTGTCTTCTAGACCTCTGGTCTGAACTTTGACACCTGTCTTGTCCAACTAGCCCTCAGGCAGGCGCCTGTCTAGAGCCACCAGAGCAGGGTGGGCCAGGGTCAGACCCAGACCAAAGGTCTCCCAGGCCACCTCCTGTAGACCCTGTCCCTGGCCACCCAGTTTCCACTTCTGTCCTTTTCATACATTTCACAGATATTTGTTGAGCATTGTTTTTTTGTTTTTGAGACAGGGTCTCACTGTGTTGCCCTCAGTAGAGTGCTGTGGTGTCACAGCTCACAACTTATAACTTTTGGGCTCAAGTGATTCTCTTGCCTCAGCCTCCCAAGTGTCTGAGACTACAGGTGCCTGCCATAACACCCAGCTATTTTTTTTTCCAATAACTTTTTTTTTTAAGTTTTTGCAGTTTTTGGCCGGGGCTGGGTTTGAACCCACCACCTTTGGTATATGGGGGCCTAGTCCTTTCAGCCACAGGCGCTGCCCAACCCAGCTATTTTTTTTTTATTACAGTTAATTGTTGTTTAGTAGGCCTGGGCTGGGTTTGAATCCGCCTGCCTTGGTGTATATGGCCGGCGCCCTAACCGCTGAGCTATGGGCGCCAAGCCTTGTTGAGCATTTTCTGGACACTGTCCTAGCCTCTGGGGATACAGCTGGGAATAAGACAAGGTCTGTGCCTCCCAGCTGAGGAGGCTGACATTAAACACACACAAAACCCATTTATATATATAATAATGTCCAGTTGTGATAAGTGAGACATTGAAAGATGAAAGGCAGTGCAGAGCTAGAGAGTGATGAAGATGCCTTTTCAGGTAGTCAGGGAAAAAAGGCCTGGCCTGTGAGAAGGGGCCCAAAGCAGTCACCTAGATGTCTGGGCAAGAGCATTCCAGGAATGGGGTGCTTGAAGTCTCATCCCTGAGGCAGGAGCACTCAGGGACAGATCACATGGGCCTGATAGGACATATGCTGGTTTTGGCTTTTGCCCTGAGTGAGGTAGGAAGTCACTGGGGGTGAGAACTGGTCAGATTTGGGGTCTGTTTTGAAGGCACATATTTATCTCTTACATGTTTGTGAGGTGGAGCTATCATAATCTCATTACACAGATGAGGAAACTGGGGCTCAGAAAAGTTATATGAATGCCCAAGCTCCACAGCAGGAGGAACCCCTGTCTGCTGCCTGTGTCACAGTGTGCTCCGTTCCTGATGGTAAGGATGAGTGTCTGAGCATGGCCTTCCAGGCCCTTCTCAGTCTACAGTCAGCCTCCCTCTTCTGCCTGACTTCTATGCATCCTTGCTGGATCCTGCTGAATGCACACTGTCTCCTTTGAGAAGACCTTTGGTTCAGATTCTGGCTCCTATGTGACCTGAAGCAAATTATTTAACCTCTCTGAGCCTCAGTTGTCTCATCTGCAAAGTGGGCTAAGACCACTTACTTTTAGTTTGCTATGAGGAGTGAATGAGGCAGTGCCTGGTAGATGGTAAGCACTCCTTGTGGCCCTGCTGGAGAATGGGTTGGAGAGGGGAAGCTGAGTCAGGGAGTCTTCCCTGTATGTTATCTGGTTATATAGTGGGGGAGGCTGAGGTCACACATGAAATTGCGGGCTAAAGCCTATGGACTGGTGCCTCTGTCTACTTTCCCTTCTGGCCCCAGCCCCTGCCTCTGCCCCACCCATCTGCTCCCCTCCCAGCCAGCACTGGCAGCTTCCCCTTTCAGGTGCTAGCTGCAAGGGGCCCAGTTATCTTCTGGCTTCTCTATTCCAGGGGCCATCTAGGTAGAGGGAGGTCTGGGTCCCTATTCTCCTGGGCCAGTAGCTCTGAAGCCCACCAGGTCCCTTCTAGGGGAGGGAGGGGTGCAGACACTTAAAGTTTCCAGCCTCTGCCCCATCAGGGCCAGTTCTGGCCTTTGGCCCCTTGGCACGTGGTGAACATCAGTGACTCTGGTTCTGTCCACTCCTGCTGCTTATGATTCTGTGGTCAGCTCTCTGTACCCCCACCCTACTGCGGTCAGCCTTATCTCTTCCTGTTTCTGTCTCACAGCATTCAGAGTCTCCTCCTGCTCCCCATGCGGGCAGTGGCCACAGAGGAGGATCTTTCTGGAGCTATTCTGCGGCACCTCAGGCCTCCCCCTTACCCCTTGTGGGGGGAGCTGCCAAGGGAATCCCCAGCCCTTTTAGGGTGTGTCTGTGCCTGAGTGGCAGGGGCCAGGCCCAGCCCAGGGACCTGGTGTCCTGATGGGAGCAGCCCTGCTTCAGGTGTGGAGCTGCTTGGGTCGCCCTTCAGGGAGGCCCAGAGGGTGAGGGATTGGAGGAGTAAGAAGGGCAGGTCAAGTAAGGACTGTGGAGGACTCGGGTCAGCTCTGCCTGTGTTAGTTTAGTGCAGTGGGATCAGATGGAGTAAGGAGTAAGGGTGGGCCTGGCTGCAAGTGGAGGAGGGCAGGAATCAAGCCGAGGGCACAGGGTCCAGTCAGACTGAGAGGCCTGGGTGGATGGAGCATGGAGGACTGAGGAGCATGTGCCAGAAACATGGCAAACCAAGGAGTTGGGGGGTAGGGAATGAATGATTCTGAGTGAACCATTTAGGGTTTGGGGTACATGGTGGGATTTGAGGGGGCTACTATGTGATAGACCAAACCATTTAACTTTCAGCTTCATCTGTTTGTGAGGGAGGTACTTCAAGGCTTCCCACATCATCCCACGCCTCATTCCTTACCTGACCCTTTCAGGGTGGGATTTGGGTGTGAGAGGGACCCTGCATGATGTTTGGGGGGCAAATTCCTGGGTTCAAAGCCATCCTTCTGCCTCAGCCCCCAAGTAGCTGGGACTTTAGGTGTCTGCCACCACACTGGGCTAATTTTTCTGGTTTCCCACACCTCATTCCCTACCTGACCCTTTCAGGGTGGGATTTGGGTATAAGAGGGGCCATCCTTCTGCTTCAGTCCCCAAGTAGCTGGGACTTTAGGTGCCTGCCACCACACTGGACTAATTTTTCTGTTTTTCGTAAAATGGGATCTTGTTCTTGCTCAAGCTGGTCTCAAACTCCTGAGCTCGAGTGATCCTCCCACTTGGCCACCCAGAGTGCTAGGATTACCAGCATGAGCCACTGTACCTAGCCCAAAATTCAGTTCTCATGACTTAAAATACATTTACCAGGCCAGGTGCTGTGGGGCAGTGGCTCACGCCTATAATCCTAACACTCTGGGAGGCCGAGGTGGGTAGGTTGCCTGAGCCAGAGTGAGACCTCATCTCCAAAAATAGCCAGGTGTTTTGGCAGACGTCTATAGTCCCAGCTAGTTGGGAGGCTGAGGCAAGAGAATCACTTGAGCCCAAGAGTTTAAGGTTGCTGTGAGCGCAGTGAGTCTGAGACACTCTACTGAGGGGCGACAAAATAAAAAAATCTGTCTCAAAGAAAAAAAAAATAATATATTTACCATTTTTTCTTCTAATTGTAAAAGTGATACATAGTTGTAAAAGCTTCAAACAATATAGATATGAAGGTTGTAGAAAGTGAAAAGTGTTTTATGATCAGATGGGAGTTAGAGATGGGCCTGAAACTGGTGTCAGGGATGTCCATTGTCCCTTCGTTTTTCTTTTTTTTTTTTTGAGACAGAGTCTCAAGCTGTTGCCCTGGGTAGAAGTGCCGTGACATCACAGCTCACAGCAACCTCAAACTCTTGGGCATAAGCGATTCTCTTGTCTCAGCCTCCCAAGTTGCTGGGACTACAGGCGCCCACCACAATGCCCGGCTATTTTTTGTTGTTGTTGTTGTTGCAGTTGTCATTGTTGCCTTAGCTGGCCCAGGGCAGTTTCGAACCTGCCAGCCTTGGTATATGTGGCCGGCGCCCTACCCACTGAGCTGTGGGCGCCACCCTGGTCCCTTAGTTTTTAACGTCCCTTGGTCATTGATGAAACTGTGGTTTGGTGTTTTATTAGGGTGATGTTCTCTCACCAGCTGCACTGTGTGGGCATGCATGTTGTGCACTGCCAAGGGTACCTGTACCTGGTTGGTGAGAGCTGGGTGAGGGAGGACTGAACTCAACTTGCTCACACTGGTCCTCTTCTTGCTCAGCTGCATGTCCTGGTGTAGGGCTCTGGGAAGAGGAGGAATCTTTTTCTAATTTGCTTAAACGCCTTGCTCTGGGTTAGAAATAGCTCTTCTCTCCTTTGTCTGGCATCCCCACACTCACCCCAGAAGGGGAGTTGGTGAGCTCAGTGTGGGATGGCGCCTGTGTGGTCCTGGGCTCTCTAGGAGGAGGTCCTGGACACAGTGGTATGTCCAGTCTGGACCTCTGCAGGGGGACATGGCTAGAGGTGGAGTGCGATGGTCATTGGTGTCTGAGATGACAGAGAACCTCAGGATGTTGAGGGGTCTAGACTAGAGCCTGACTGTAAGCCCAGCACCAGGTCAGGAGTAGGAAGTGACTGCCTAGCAGTGGAGGAGTGAGCAGGCGATGAGCCAATCTGGCTTATAGTAAACACATGGTGACAGACCATGCACATCTGGTCCCAGAGACTGACAGCTCTGCTTTGTGGAGGGGGAAACTGAGGCTAGGAATGTGATGTGACTTACCACAGCTTCAAACAGGAACTGGTGGAGCCAGGACTGGAATCCAGATTTGCCTTGTATCATGCGTGGGGAAGGAGCTCCCGCCTTGCTGATGGGCCCCCAGCACCCCACTAGAAAGTTGACACAGCTCTTCCTTGACCCAGGTCCTGGGTCTCCACCTTGGTCCCCTCTGCTCAGGCCTTGCTCCCTGTTAGTCCCTAGAACTCCAGAGGCCCCTGAAGACAGGCATTACCAAACAAGTGATAGGGTAGGAATCTCCTGGTGGCAGGGAGTGGTTGAAGGCAGAGATACGGGGCTGAGGTAGGGAAGGGGACCCCAGGATACCTTTTTGGGATTTGTATACAGCAGGTGTCAGTCCCCGAGAGGCAGAAAACATGCTTCTTGGCCTGGGGTCAGTCAGCTGCCTACCCGAGGGCTGCACCTGCTGCCTTGCCCAGTGGGGCTGGAGAGAGTGGCTTCTGCTGGAGGTGTCACTTCTGCACCCTCTGGTCTGGAAACCCAACCCCCATCTAGTTCCTCATATTTATGGGAAGTGTCTCTAGGGCTTCTTGCCTGAGTTAGCAGAGTACTAAGAAGGCCTGGGAGGGTGGCGGACAGGGGTGGCCCGGGCCAGAGGTATCATTTGGTGGTTGGACTGGGAGAGGGGTTGTGGGGTGTCAGGCATTGTGGGGCTCTGAGGCCATTGTGTACAGTTGAATAGGTGGTGGGGAGGGGCAGATCTGCTGTATGGCTGTCAGGTGGGGTAGGAGATTCGTGTGGCTCTTTGGGTAATGTGAGGTGTGTGTCTGTGGTACCTGTGGGGTGTGGCTTGCCAACCTAGGCCTGGCCAAAGCAGGCTGTGTGTGTTCTTGGTTCCTCTGTTGGGAGCTCTGAGGGTTTTCCTGAGGTCTGGACACTGGACCACTGGAGTCCCTGCCCAGCCTGCTGGTCCTGGGACACCTAGGGCTTGAGGCAGTGGGATGGGGGCTATGCAGGGGATGGAGGTGGACAAACTGAGGACCAAGGTCGGGACATCTGGGCCTGCTGTCCTCCCTTCCTGCTCCCTGCAGGCCTGGGTCTTTTCTTCCACTCAAAGCAGAACTGTGTGCAGAACGGGCGCTGAGGATGCAATCAGGAGAGTCGGCCTGGCCAAAAGGACCCCAGAGCTGGGTGTAGAAGGCATTAGGACCTTTAAGGCTGCTTGACCCAGGGCTGACTCACTCATGCAAATCAGAATGCAAAGGAGACTGGGAAGCCTCATGAGAAGGCCACACCCACATAAGTCAGCAGGCTCTGCAGGTGACCAGGCCGGTCACCAAACCTCTCCAAATATCTTTTGTTCCTACCGCACTGGCATCTCTGTCTCCAGATTCACCAAATCCATTCCTGTCCCTGGGCCTTGCATATTCAGTCCCCTTTGCCCGGAATGGCTTCCTTCCTTTCTCCTACTTACTTTCAAGGCCCAGGTCAGGAGTCCCCTCTGGAAGCCTTCCGGACTCCACTGGACAGAGACCACCACATCCTCTGAAGGCCCTGTAGACTCCAACAAGTGACTTGGGTAAGTTTCCACCTTTCACAGCCTCCCTGAAAGGGAGTAGGAATCCCAGGTGATGAGATGAAGGTAGAAATCTAGCAGGGGTTGGGCACATGGTGGCCAAACAGTGGGCACTTAGGACATAAAGGAAGCTCAGCTTGTTCTTGGCTAAGGCTCTAGTCATCTTTTTTTTTTTTGACAGTTTCACTTTGTTTCCCAAGCTAGAGTGCTATGGCCTCAGCCTAGCTCACAGCAACCTCTGACTCCTTGGCTCAAGTAATCCTCTTACCTCAGCCTCCTGGGAATATAGGCGCTTGCCACCATGGCAGGCCAATTTTTCTATTTTTGGTAGAGACAGGGTCTTGCTTTGCTCAGGTTGGTCTTAAGCACCTGACCTCAAGCAATCCTCCTGCCTTGGTCTCCCAGAGTGCTAGGATTGCAGGTATGAGCCACTGTGCTGGGCCTGGGTCATCTTCTTGTTGGGCTGGTGGAACTGGTGTCACCAGTCAGTAGCGGGTAAGGATATCACAAGAGAGTTGCTGGGCTGGGGCAGAGAAGGGGTGGTTGATTTTAACTTTGCCCTTGGGGTTGAAATAGTAGTTAGAGACAAAATGGCAAAAACTTTGGCTCTGGCAAAAGGATTAGACTCAAGCCAGACCTGAAGAAGGACTGGCTGGTAAGGATTAGAGATTCCAGATGACTCTTACTTAACCTCTGGACTGAGTTCCTTTATGAGCCCTCTCAGGTTCTGGGCTCCACTGTGGAGGGCAGTACACAAGAAGGGGTGCAGATTCTTAGGATACCTCAGGCTACATTGAGAATTGAGAGGAAGTAGACTCCCACAAATGGAGCAACCAGAGAGTGAGCAGAAGCAGTGCTGAGCTGCATGACTCAGTCTAAGAGCCTGAGGGGCAGTCAGGGAGGACTTTCTGGAGGAGGCACCTGAGAGTTGGGTTTTTTTCTTTATGGTTTATTCACTTGTCAGTAGACAATTTCTAGGGCTCCCCATTTGCCAGGCTGACACCTAGTATAAAAAGTGACACAGAGGAAGTTGTAGACAGGGCCAGCCCAGCTTGGCTGGGGTTTGGGGTATGTCATTGGCAACTTAGGCAAGTCACTTCCTCCCTGTGGGTGTTCATTTCCTCATCTATAAACTTCAGAGCTTGACCAAGTAGAATGATGGGCTGAGGGGCACTTGAGGGCCCTGGGAATTATGGGAAGGTTTTCAGCAGGGGTGGGACCATGGTTGGCAAGCAGAGATGCTGGACAGAGATGGGAGAACTGGATGCAGTATGGGATGGTGGGGTGTCTAAGCCTGTCTTGGCCTTTGGGGTGGAAAGGAGGGGAACCCCTCAACTCGTGGGTGTGCTGTTGCAATAGGATGACATTCCCCTCTACTTGGTCCCTTCCTCCCTGAGGGTGAGAACTCTGATGTGTCATAGGAGATGAGGGGCTTAAACCTCTAAACCAGGACTGGGATTAGGGAAGAGCAAGTGAGGCACTTAGCTCTGGTGCAGAATTTTAGGGGGGGCTGCCAAAAAGCTCAGTAATGAAGGTATGTAATATTTTCATGTCATTTAAAAAAATTGTTGCAGAAATCTATGATGAACAAAATATAAAACATCAAAATTTTAAATAAAGACAAGACGAGTATTTCTGATTCTTTCTTTGCTTCAGGCTGTAGTATAGGCTTAGCAAGGCACTGCTCTGAACTTCTTTTTCAGGGAGCTGCCTCCTCTGGGAGGCCTTCCCTGACCCTAGCCTCCTGAGGGCCCCCTGGGCTATTTTCACTGGCTCGTGGTATCTGATCCCTTCCACAGCCTGAGGTTCCTGGAGGGCTTGTCCAGGTCTAAGGGCTGGTTCATATTTCTTGTACCTTCCTAGAACTGGGCTGTCCCAAAGGGATGTCAGTGCTGAGTCCCCTTGTCTCTTACCTTGGCCAGACACTGTTAGTGCTGGAGTAGGAACTTGAGAGAGGCCCAGTAGGGGCCTATTTCTCAGGGAAATCAGTGGTTTCCTGTTTCCCACACCTGGACATTCCAGTAGGGTGGCTGGGACCACAATGAATCTATCTGTGTTTAAACCTTGAGTATGGTGCCTGGCTGATAGCAGGGGCTTAGTTCGTGTTTTGAGGGACAGTTTACAGTGGTTAAGAGTTGAGTGCTGCACTGTTCTGTAGGAATAGAGTACAAGCCCCACTGCAATGTAAACTCTCCAGTAGTCTCATTAAAGTGAAACAGGTGAAATTAATTTTAGTACTATATTTTATTCCTATATCTACAATACTAACATGTTGTAGACATTTTGCATTCTTTTTTTTCAAATTTCAGATTAATATGAGGGTACAAGATTTAGCTTAAGCGTTTTCAATTCTAAGGTAAAGTTCAAGTTGTAGTTGAGTCCTTCACCTGGGGGGCATGCTGAGAACATTCTTCTTTTGTATTAAATCTTCAAAATCCATTGTGTTCAGAATTCAGGACACCTCATTTTGGGGTCCACATCTCATGTTCAGCAGCGCTGTGTGGCTGCTGTATTGGGTAACTTAGGGCTAGACTCTATTGAAACACCCCTTCTAAGCTGTGTGACTTCTTCTTTTGTTTGTTTAGGACAGTCTCACTATGTCGCCCTTGGTAGAGTGCTGTGGCATCACAGCTCACAACAACCTCAAGCTCTTGGGCTTAGGCGATTCTCTTGCTCAGCCTCCTGAGTAGCTGGGACCTCAGGCACCCGCCATAACACCAGCTACTTTTTGGTTGCAATTGTCGTTGTTTAGCAGGCCCCAGCCAGGCTTGAATCCGCCAGCCTCGGTATATGTGGCCGGTGCCCGACTCAGTGAGGTAGGAGTGCTGAGCCGAAGCTGTGTGACTTTTTTTTAACTTTCTTTCTTTCTTTCTTTTTCTCTTTTTTTATTTTATTGCCCTCGGTAGAGTGCTGTAGCGTCACACAGCTCACAGCAACCTCCAACTCCTGGGCTTAGGCGATTCTCTTGCCTCAGCCTCCCGAGTAGCTGGGACTACAGGCGCCTAACACAACACCCAGCAGTTTTTCTGTTTTGCAGTTCGGCCGAGGCTGGGTTTGAACCCACCACCTTTAGTATATGGGGCTGGCGCCATACTCAATGAGCCACAGGCACCGCTCAGAAGCTGTATGACTTTTTTTTTTTGATACAGAGCCTCAAGCTGTCCCCCTGGGTAGAGTGCTGTGACATCACAGCTCGCAGCAACCTCCAATTCCTGGGCTCAAGCGAGTCTCTTGCCTCTGCCTCCCAAGTAGTTGGGACTACAGGCGCCTGCCACAACACCTTAGTCTGTTGAGCCATAGGCGCTGAGCTAGAAGCTGTGTGACTTTTTAACCACCTTGTGTCTCAGTTTTTTCATCTTAAAATAGGGATAATAGACTCGGCACCTTTAGCTCAGTGGCTAGGGTGCCAGCCACATACACTGGAGCTGGCAGGTTTGAATCCAGCCCAGGCCTGCCAAACAACAATGACAAACACAACCAAAAAATAGCTGGGCATTTTGGCAGATGCCTGTAGTCCCAGCTACTTGGGAGGCTGAGGCAAGAGAATCACTTAAGCCCAAGAGTTTGAGGTTGCTGTGAGCTGTGATGTCACAGCACTCTACCCAGGGCAACAGCTTGAGACTCTGTCTCAAAAAAAAAAAAAAAAATAGGGATAACAGTCACATAGACCTGGCTTGGCGCCTGTAGCTCAGCAGCTAAGGTGCCAGCCACATACACCTGAGCTAGTGGGTTCGAATCCAGCCTGGGCCCGCCAAACAACAATGCTGGC
This sequence comes from Arctocebus calabarensis, assembly GCA_963573935.1. Taxonomy (NCBI): domain Eukaryota; kingdom Metazoa; phylum Chordata; class Mammalia; order Primates; family Lorisidae; genus Arctocebus; species Arctocebus calabarensis. The sequence continues at coordinate 63,990 of CAUYON010042245.1, forward strand.
TGCAACCAGAGCTGGAGGGTTCAAACCCAGCCCAGGCCTGCCAAACAGCAATGACAACTACAACCAAAAAATAGCCGGGTATTGTGGCTGGTGCCTGTAGTCCCAGCTACTTGGGAGGCTGAGACAAGAGAATCACTAAAGCCCAAGAGTTGGAGGTTGCTGTGAGCTTTGATGCCACAGGCAACATAGTGAAACTCTGTCTCAAAAAAAAAACAAAAACAAAAAAAACAACCAGTCACATAGACCTGATAGGGCTGCTGTGGGGCTTACATGAGCAATACATGTATAAAGTGCTTAGGTACTATTGATGTGGCCTCCCCTTATTTTAAATTGTCATTTGAGTGGCACTGCCATTTTTGCCAATACTTTCACTCAAAGTACTTACTAGGTACTTAAAATTTGTTCTTAAAATACTAATTTTTAAAACATATATGTGTTTTAACACTATCCTAAGCAATGATAATTGTAGAATCTACTTAAGATAAATATGTAACTAATTAAACATAAAATGTGTCTCTCACCTTTTCTCTCCTTCATGAGAGGGACCCACGTCCACCTCTCTTTGAACGTACTCTAAATTTTCTCTTTGTTCTTCCTAAATAAAATCTCTGTGTTACCCTGAAAAGAAAACAAACACAAAATGGTTATGAACACCCAACGCAGAGCAGGGAGTGGCAGGAGACCTGACTCTGCTCCGGGCCTAGTCCATTCCGCACCTAGCCCCTGGCCCACAGAGCCCTGGCTGTCCGTACAGAGCAGCAGGACGTGGCCTGTTCTTTCTTCTTTGCTTGGAGACACCCTCTTTTGGCCCATTTTCTTCAACCTTCCCCACATGTTTAGAGTCCTGGCCCCTGGGGTCTCATACTCATGCCTCAGTCACCCCATCTGTCCCCTAGCCCTCTCCCTGTTCCCCAGGCGAGGCTCCTGTGTCCCTGGGTTCCCCAGGATCTCCACCTCTCTTTATGCCTGTGCCAAGGGGACCGCCTCAGTGGTGATGCTGCATCTGCCCCTTTCTCTCGCTCTCTTGGGCAGGCCCTGCTGTGGCCTGCTCCTGTGTACCTCTCAGCCACTGGTCCTGGGCAGGCCTATGCTGGGAGCCTCCCCTGGTCCGTGCTTCATTGTCTGGCTGGCTCCCATCGGGTGTGAACCTTTCCCTCTTCCTCATCTCTCCCTCCCTTTTCTTTTCCGCATCTGTCTGCCCCACGCCTCCCTCCTCCTCCTGGAATCCTGGGTGCTCAAAGTGGCCTCATCTCATGGACTTTCTCCCTCTCCTTACAGCTCCTGGCTCAGGCCGAGATGAGGAGCTGTTCAGAGTAGCTGCTGTCTCTGGGACACCTGGGCATCCTGGGCAGCCCAGTTGGTGAGTCATCGGGTGGGAAGGTTAGGCCTCCACCATGAGGTCGGGGGAGGCTTGATGGGGCCAACACCTGTTATCCCATTTCCCATTTTAAGAATGGAGGCTGGAACGCAGAGGGCAAGCCCGGCCCTCCCCCCACTCCCCCCACGCCCCCCAGCTTGCTAAGAACCTCCCAGCAGGGATTTGAAGGGAAGGGGGAAGGTGCCCTAGGCTGGATTGAGGGGTAGCAGGAGGTATGTGTTGCTTATTAGATTTCCCTCCTTGCCTGGTGAGTTTTGTTCTCTTTTGCATTCCCAGGCTCTAGTCATGATTATTATATTCTCTTTTAAATCGTATTTATTTATTTGGAAAATGGTACAAATTAAAAAAGATACAGAAGTACGTAGTGTCTGCTGTCCTCTGCACTACCAATTCTCTTCCCCATAGGTAGTTTCTTGTATATCCATCCAGAGTATTCTCTGTATATCTTTGAGTACATATAGTATATGTATATTTTTTCCTTAACCTAGCTGTTCCCATAACACTGTTCTGTTTTTACATTTAACAATAAATCTTTAATATCATTTTATATGAACTGTAGAATCTGTCTGTCTAAACAAATTTTAATTGGTAATGTTAGTTGAGATCGTGTTAAAGTTCTACCGTAACCCTGGAAGAATTGATGTCTCTATAACGTTGGGAGCCATCATATCTAAAAACATAGAGTGTATTTCTGTTTCTGTCTTCCTTTGGGTCCTTTGAATAGCCTTTTAAAAATATTACTGTTTTTAAAATCCATATAGTTAAAATTTTAGGTAATAGAAAAAGATGTAGAGTGAAAATTTTCCGTTTCTGTGCAAAGTGAATTTTGAGGTTCAAGGCTCCTTCCAGGATCCAGAAAGGGGCCCAAGCAACATGGTCATGTATTTTTGTGAATTTTTCAAAAGTAAGATATTTTTATTTTCTTTTTCTTATAAAAGGCATCAGTATTGTGTAAGCTTCGGGCCACATCAACTCTGGATCTGCCTTTGTCCTGTCAGATTTTTTCCTCAAAAGAGAAACAGTAACTGCTGTCCCCTGACCCTGATGTGTCTCTTCTGAGATACTTTATGAATTTGTCAGTATATACACGCTGCTGTAATGTACTTCCCTCCTTGTTTTTTTGAGACAGGGTCTCACTCTGTTTTTTTGGCTGCAGTGCAGTGATGTCATAGCTCACAGCAACCTCAAACTCCTGGTCTCAAGCAGTCTTTTTACCTCAGCCTCCTGCGTAGCTGTGACTATAGGCATGTGCCACTAGGCCTGGCTAATTTTTCTATTTTTTGTAGAGACAGGGTCTTGCTCATGCTGGTCTTGAACTGCTGACTTAAAGCAATTCCCAGGCTCCCATGTGTGAGCCACTGTGCCTGGCCACCTTGTTTTTGTTTGTTTGTTTGTTTTGAGACAGAGCCTCAAGCTGTTGCCCTGGGTAGAGTGCTGTGGCATCACAGCTCACAACAATCTCCAGCTCCTGGGCTTAGTGATTCTCTTGCCTCGGCCTCCCAAGTAGCTGGGACTACAGGCACCCACCACGACGCCTGGCTGTTTTTTAGTTGTAGTTGTCATTGTTGTTTGGCAGTCCTGGGCTGGATTCGAACCCGTCTTAGCCACTTGAGCTATAGGTGCCGAGCCTGTGTTTGTTTTAATTAAAATTTCTTTATAGAAATAGAATCTTGCTACATTGTCCAGGCTGGTCTTAAACTCCTTATCTCAAGTCTTGGCCTCCCAAAGTAACTAGGTATAGGTGTAAGCCACTAACCTGGCCATTCCCTTTGTTCTCCTTTTTTTTTTTTTTGAGACAGTCTCACTTTGTCGCCCTCAGTAGAGTGCTGTACTGTCACAGCTCATAGCAACCTCAAACTCTTGGGCTCAAGCTGTTCACTTGCCTCAGCCTCTGGAGTACCTGGGACTATAGGCGCCTGCCACAACCCCCAGCTATTTTTAGAGAGGGGAGTCTTGCTCTTACTCAGGCTGGTCTCAACCTATGAGCTCAGGCAATCCACCTGCCTCCGCCTTCCAGAGTGCTAGGATTACAGGTGTGAGCCACTGCGCCCAGCCCTTTGTTTTCTTTACATAAAAGTCATTCATTACACAAACTGTTCTGGACTTTACTCATTTGTTGATATATCTTGGATGTCATCTCGTGCCAACATATAAGGAGTTTCTTCATTTTTTATGGGTGCTTAGTGTTCTTTTGTATGACTATACCATAATTTAATTATCCATTCTCCGGTTGGTGGGCATTTGGCTATTGCCAATCTTTTGTTATTATACACAGGTGCTGCTGCCAATAACCTTTGTGCGTCATTTTGGGCGTGTGTTAATAAAAGTGCAGGATAAATGGCTACCGTGTCTGGGTCAAACTCCTTAGAGTTTTCATAGAGGGCCAGGGAAGGGAATGCCTCACTCCATTACCAATGCGTATATTTTTAGACTTTCTTTCTCTTTGATAGTCTAACGGGTGAAAAGTAGTATTTCAGCATATTTTGTATTTCTATTTCATAGCGTAGGAGGTTAAGTTCCTTTTCATATGTTTAAGAGCCATTTCTATTTTCCTTTCTGGGAATTTCCCTTTTCGTGTTCTTTGACCGTTTTTTCTGTTACGTTATTGATCTGTTTCTTATTTTATTGGGTGCTTTTAGGAATATGAATCCTTTGTTTGGAATATGAGTAGCAGATATCCCCTAGTGTATCATTTATCTCTTAGCTTTTCTTTTCTTTTTGATACAATGTCTCATCCTATTGTGTGCAGCAGCATTGTGGTAGCTCATTGTAGCCTTGAACTCCTGGCCTCAAGTGATCCTCCTGCCTTGGTTTCCCAAAGTGCTGGGATGACAGGCTTGAGCCACTGTGTTAAGCCTGTTCTTAGCCTTGCTTATGATGCTTTTTTTGAGACAGAGTCTTACTCTTACTCTGGGGAGAATACTGTGATGTCATAGCTCATAGCAACCTCAAACACCTGGGTTTAAGCGATCCTCTTGCCTCAGCCTCCTGAGTAGCTGGGACTGCAGGTGCCTGCCACAACTTCAAGCTAGTTTTTCTAATTTTGGTAGAGGCAGGGTCTCCTTTTGCTTAGGCTAATCTTGAACTCCGAGGTCAAACAATTCACCAACCTCAGACGCCCAAAGTGCTAGGATTACAGGTGTGAGCCATTACTCTGGGCCCTATGATGCTTTTTATTTTATTTTTTTTCTAGAGACAGAGTTTCACTTTGTCACCCTTGGTAGAGTGCCAAGGCTTCACAGCTCACCGCAACCTCCAGCTCCTGTGCTTAGGTGATTCTCTTGTCTCAGCCTCCCGAGTAACTGGGACTACTACAGGTGCCTGTCACAAGGCCCGGCTATTTTTTTGTTGCAGTTCAGCCGAGGCAGGGTTTGAACCCGCCACCCTAAGTGTACGGGGCCGGTGCCCTACTCACTGAGCCACAGGTGCTGCCCTTGATTGATTACAGAGTCGAATATTTCAGTCTTTTCTGTATATCTCCTGGCTTTATATCATTTCCAAAAGATTTTCATCTCTTTGAGATGATTTTTAAAAATCTTATCATAGTTTTACTTTTTATACTGAAATCTTTGAACTGTCTGTAATTCAACCTGTTGTAAGGTGTGAGGTAGGGGTCCACCTTAGTTTTTTTCTCGGTTATCTTAGAGCTGTCCCAACAACTTAACAATCCATCTTCTCCATCTTCTCCCCACTAGTTTGAGATGCTACTTTTTTTTGGAGACACTGCTGTGGCATCCATAGCTCACAGCAACCTCAAATGCCTAGTTCAAGCCATTCTCCTGCCTCAGCCTTCCAAGTAGCTAGGACTGGAGGTGCCTGCTGCCACAACCCCTAGCTAGTTTTTCTGTTTTTAGTAGAGATGGGCCCAGTCTTTTTCTTGCTCAGGCCTGTCTCAAATTCCTGAGCTCCAGTGATCCTCCTACCTCAGCCTCCCAAAGTGCTAGGATTATATGTATGAGCCACTGTGCCCAGCCTGGGATCTACTTTTATTATACACATAATTCGGATATATATTTGAATCTACTTTTGAACTTTCTGTTCTATTTAATTGGTCTATCTGTTTACATGCTGGTATCAGATAATGTTTTAATTATTGTGGCTTTATATGTGGTAAGGCTGATACCTGCTCTTATTCTTCCTTCTTCCCTACCCACTGCTTCCAGAATTTTTCTGGTTCTTCCTATTTATTTTTCCTCACAAACTTTCAAATAAGCTTGTCTAAAAATCTTCTGTGTGTGTATTTAAGAGGATTGCATCTTATAGCATAGGTGTAAACCAACCCCCCCCAAACAAACAACCTAGGATTGTATATATTTATGTATGAATTAACTTAGAATGAGTATTTTTATGATGTCTTCTCTCCAGAACTTACTATGCCATCCCATTTATCCAAGTCCTCTTTACCCCTCGTCATCCCTCCAAATTTTTCTTTTTTTTTTTTCTTTTTGAGACAGAGCCTCAAGCTGTCACCCTGGATAGAGTGCCGTACCATCACAGCTCACAGCAACCTCCAATTTCTTGGCTCAAGCGAGTCTCCTGCCTCCGCCTCCCAAGTAGCTGGGACTACAGGCGCCCGCCACAACGCCCGGCCATTTTTTGGTTGCAGCTGTCATTGTTGTTTGGCGGGCCCGGGCTAGATTCGAACCCACCAGCTCAGGTGTACGTGGCTGGCGCCCTAGCCCGTTGAGCCACAGATGCCGAGCCCTCCAAATTTTTCTTCATGTGATCTTTTTTTTTTTTTTTGAGATGGAGTCTCAAGCTGTCACCCTTGGTAGAGTGCCGTGGTATCATAGCTCTCAGCAACCTCCAACTCTTGGGCTCAAGCGATGCCCTTGCCTCAGTTTTTCTATTTTTTTGTAGAGACAGGATCTTGCTTTTGCTCAGGTTGTCTCAAACTCCTGGGCTCAGGCTGTCCACCCGAGTGCTAGGATTACAGGCATGAGCTACCTCGCCAAGCTTCTTCATATGATCTTAATACATTTTCTATGAAGTTTATTCTTAGTTTATATTTCATGATGCTACTATAAATGGGGCCTTTCATCCTGGTTTCTACCTGGCTATTGCTTATAAACGTTGGTTTATATTAACTTTGAACCTAGCTATCTTACTTAATTCTTTTGATGGTTTTAACAGTTTCTTAGTTGAGCATCTGGACTTTCCAACTCAAAAGTCACATTATTGGCAACTGCTGGGTAGTTTCCTTTCCAATTTGTGTACCTCCTATTTATTTTTGTTGGGTAAGATTTTCAGAGCAGGGCCCTTCCTCTGCTAGCCCCCGCCCTCTACAACCAGCACACACCTCCCTTCCTGACCCATTTTGCGGCACAAGCTATAATATGCCAGCAGCAACGGCGACCTGAACTCTAGGAAGCCTGGTTGATTTTTAATGCTTCCAAATCTTAAGACTCAGCACTACTTCAGGACTGCAATATTGGAGCCATGAAAGGTTCAGCACCCTCAATGTTTTTTTTGACATTGCCATTAACAATCAACCTGCTGGAAGAGTTGTCTTTGAATTGTTTTCAGCTGTATGCCCTAAAACATGTGAGAACATTCATTGTCTTTGTACAGGTGAAAAGGGGACAGGGAAATCAACACAGAAGCCATTACATTATAAGAGTTGTCTGTTTCACAGAATTGTCAAGGATTTTATGGTTCAAGATGGTGATTTCAGTTAAGGAAATGGAGGAGGTGGGGAATGTATTTATGGAGGCCTTTTTTTTTTTTTTTTTTCAATAGTTTTTGGCCAGGGCTGGGTTTGAACTCGCCACCTCCAGCATATGGAGCCGGCACCTTACTCCGTTGAGCCACAGGCACCACCCAGGATTTTTTGAAGATGAGAGTTTTGATGTTAAACACAACAAAGAATTTCTCTTATCAATGGCCAACAGAGGGAAGGATACAAATGGCTCACAGTTCTTCAGAACAACAAAACCAACTCCTCATTTAGATGGGCATCATCTTGTTGTCTTTGGGCAAGTGATCTGTGGTCAAGAATTGTAAGAGAGATAGAAAACCAGAAAACAGATGCAGCTAGCAAACCATTTGCTGAGGTATGGATACTCACTTGTGGAGAGCTGATTCCCAAATCTAAAAGAAAAGGCATAAGTCATCAACAAGTCATCATCATCTTCCTCATCTTCATCCAGTGACTCAGATAGCTCAAGGGATTCTCAGTCTTCTTCTGATTCTTCAGATTCTGAAAGTGCTTCTGAAGAGAAATTAAAAAAAAAAAAAAGAAACATAGGAAAAATTCCTGAAAACACAAGAAAGAAAAGAAGAAGCAAAAGAAAAGCAAGAAAAGTGCATCAAGTGAAAGTGAGGCTGAAAATCTTGAAGTACAACCCCAGTCTACTGTCTGTCCAGAAGAGATCCCCCCCATACCTGAAAATAGGTTCCTAATGAGAAAAAGTCCTCCGAAAGCTGACAAAAAGGCAAGGAAAAACAGAGAATGAAAGAGAGGAAGAGTGGTATGCAAATTAATCCACCTAATTCCCAGCCAGCTTCTTACCAGAGATGACTTTTAGTAACTAGATCTGGCAGAAAAATTAAAGGAAGAGGACCAAGGTGTTATCGAACCCTTTCCAGGTCCAGAGCAAGGGATCGTTTCAGATAGTGAGACTCCTCCACATTGGAGGCAAGAGATGCAGAGAGCTCAAAGAATGAGGGTATCAAGTGGTGAAAGGTGGATCAAAGGGGATAAGAGTGGGTTGAATGAAATATAAGAAAATCAAAGAAGCCCAGTTAGAGTAAACAAGAGAAAAATAACTGATCACAGGCATGTGTCTGAGAGTCCAAACAGAAATAGTGAAAAGGAAAAGAAAGTTAAAAGACCATAAATCTAACAGCAAAGAGAGAGACATCCAGAAGAAATTCAGAAAAAGATGGTAAATAGAATAAAAACAAAGTGAAGAAAAGGGTGAAATCTAAAAGTAGGAGTAAGAGAAAAGAGAAATCAAAAAGTAAGGAAAGAGGTTCAAAACACAATAGACATGAAGAAAAGAGGATGAGGTCAAGGAGTAAAGAAAGGGATCATGAGAATGTTATAAAGAAAAAGAAAAACAGTCGGATTCTAAAGGAAAAGATCAGGAAAGGGCTTGGCGCCTGTGGCTCAACAGGCTAAGGCGCCAGCCACGTACACCTGAGCTGGTGGGTTCGAATCCAGCCCGGACCCGCCAAACAGCAATGACGGCTGCAACCAAAAAATGGCCGGACGTTGTGGCGGGCACCTGTAGTCCCAGCTACTTGGGAGGTGGAGGCAGGAGACTCGCTTGAGCCCAGGAATTGGAGGTTGCTATGAGCTGTGATGCCACAGCACTCTATCCAGGGTGACGGTTTGAGGCTCTGTCACAAAAAAAAAAAAAAAAAGTAAATATGAGGGCTAAGTTCCCTATCAGGACTCCAGGCGCCTGCATAATACCTGCCTGGTTTTTATTATTCAGATAATGGGATCACACAAAGGCTCAGGCTACCTTCCAAATGAGAAACTTAGACAATCCCAATCACATGGCCACCCAAAGTGC
>CAUYON010042247.1:0-10923 GCA_963573935.1 Arctocebus calabarensis
CCTGAGACTAAAGGCCTAAAGGAGGAGATGGGGAAAGACTGGGAGAGAAACGGAGAGAGTTTCTCTCTCCCCACTAGAATTCTCTCCCTCTACCAGGAGCCTTAATGTTTTCTGTATTCTTTTCTGTGAATAAATTCTGTCTTACCAAAAAAACAGAAAGAAAGAAAGAAAAGAAATGAGCATAATTGTGATGGATGTGTTACTTAATTCAATGTAAGCATTTCACATTGTATATCAAAGCAGTACACTGAACCTCATAAATGCATCAATGTACAAAGTTATGATTTAATTAAAAAAATAATAATGATGAAAAAAGAAAGTTTAGATTTGTAAAATAAATTTGCATGTTAAAATTTATGCAAAAGGAAACCACTAAAATAATATAAATAAGATAAAAAAAAACTTTCATGTCTACACAAAGTCATGAAAACTAAAAAACCTTATGCTGAATGACAGCTGGGTCAAGGAGGAAGTAAAAAAAGAAACCATTAGATTCCTTGAACATAATGACAATTAGGCCATAGACTACCAAAACATGCTTGATACTGTAAAAGTAATCCTAAGAGGGAAATGTATTGCATTACATGCCCACATCCAGAAAACAGAAAGAGCACATGTAAACAACGTACAGAACCACCTGAAGGAATAGGATCAGGAAGAACAACCCAATCCCAAACCTAACAGAAGAAAAGCAATAACCTAAATTAAAGCACAAATAACCAAAATTAAAAACAAAAGTTATTCAGAAAATTAACAAAACAAAAAGTCAGTTCTTTGAAAAAATAAACAAAATTGATAAACCTCTCACCAGATTAACTAGAAATAGAAAATTAATGAAAAGGGGAAAATAATAACATACCACAGAGATACAAGAAATCATCTCCAATTACTACAAAAACTATATGCCCAGAATCTCAACAATGTGGAGGAAATGGATAAATACCTGAAATTGCACAACCTCCCTAGACTTCACCAGGAAGAAATAGATGTCTTGACGAGATCAATATTAAGAACCAAAATTGAAGAAACAATAAGAGAGCTCCCAACAAAAAAAGCTCCAAACAAGATAGCCTCACTCCAGATTTTTATCAAATATTCAAAAAGAGTTTGTACCTATACTGCAGAATCTATTCCAAAACATTAAGAAGGTAGGAAGCCTCTCCAACATGTTTTAAAAAACAAACATCACCCTGATACCAAAATTAGGAAAGGACCCAACAAAAAAGAAAAGTACAGACCAATTTACTAATTAATATTAATGCAAAAATACTTAATAAAATCCTAGCAAATATAATACAGCTACATATCAAAAGAATTATATATCGTAATCAAAAAGGCATTATCTCAGGGATGCCAGGCTGGTTTAATATATGCAAATCTATAAATGTAATTCACCACATCAACAGAAGCAAAAACAAAGACCATATGATCCTCTCAATAGATGCAGGAAAAGCATTCAATAAAATCAAGCATCCTTTCCTGATAAGAAATCTTAAGAAATTAGGCATAAATGGGACTTTTCTTTTTTCTTTCTTTCTTTTTTTTTTTTTTTGAGACAGAGCCTCAAGCTGTCACCCTGGATAGAGTGTTCTGGCATCACAGCTCACTGCAACCTCGAATTCCTGGCCTCAAGCGAGTCTCTTGCCTCCACCTCTCAAGTAGCTGGAACTACAGGCACCTGCCACAATACCCGGCCATTTTTTGGTTGCAGCTGTCATTGTTGTTTGGCAGGCCCATGCTGGATTTGAACCCGCCAGCTCAGGTGTACGTGGCTGGCGCCTTAGGCTGTTGAGCCACAGGTGCCAAGCCAATGGGACTTTTCTTAAACTTATAGAAGCCATCTATGACCAATCCATAGCCAATATCATACTGAATGGAGTAAAACTGGAAGCATTCCTACTTAGAACAAGACAAGGATGTCTACTATTGGCACTATTATTCATCACAGTGCTAGAAGTTATAGCCAATGCAATTAGGGAAGAGAAGGATACTAGGGCATTCAAATGAGGGCAGAGGAGGTCAAATTCTCACTCTTTGCTGATGATACAATCTTATACTTACAAAACCCCAGAGACACAAACACAAGATTTCTGGAAGTGACCAAGAAATACAGTAACATCACAGGGTATAAAATCAATGTCCACAAGCCAGTAGCCTTTGTATACATCAATAACAATTAAGCAGAGAAGTAAATCAAGGACACCATACCCTTCATGGCAGCCTCAAAGAAAATGAAATGCCCAGGAATATATATCACAAAAGAGTGAAGGATCTCTATAGAGAGAACTATGAAACCCTGAGGCAAAAAATAGCAGAAAACAATAACAAATGAAAGAACATACCATGCTCTTATCCAGCAAAAATCAACAATTGTTAAAATATCTATGCAACCCAATCAATTTACAGATTTAACACAATTCCCATTAAAATACCAAGAGCATACTTTGAAGAACTAAAAAAAAGTTCTACATTTTATTTGGAACCAGAAAAAAATCCATATAGCCAAGGCAATCTTCAATAATAAAAACAAATCTGGAGGTATCACTCTACCAGGCTTCAGGTTCTATTACAATTCCACAGTGTCAAAACAGAATGGTATTAGGACAAAAATAAAGACATCCATCTATGGAACAGAATTGAAAACCCAGAGATGAAACCAGTTTCTTACCATCATTTTATCTCTGATAAACCAGATAAAAGTGTACGCTAGAGAAAAGAATTCCTATTCAATAAATAGTGCTGGGAGAACCACATGAAAAAAAACTGAAATTGGACCCACACCTCTCATCACTTACAAAAATTGACTCATGATGGATAAAAGTTTTAAATCTAACACATGAGACGATAAAAATTCTAGAGGAAATCCTGGGAAAAACTCTAGATGACATCAGCCTGGGGAAAGATTGTATGATGAAGACAGCATCAGCAACAGCAACATCAACAAAAGTAAATAAATGGGACTTAATTAAGCTGAAAAGCTTCTGCACACCTAACGAAACAATAATCAAAGCAAACACACAACCTTAAGAATAGGAAAGATATTTGCATGTTATGAATCTGATGAATGATTGATAACTAGAATCTACAGAGAACTCAAATTAATCAACAAAAAAAGAGCAAACAATCCCATCTGTCACTGGGCAGAACTTTCTCTGAAGAACATAGGTAAAGGCCAAACACATGAAGAAATGCTCATTCTCCCTAATCATCAGAGAAATGCAAATCAAAAACCATCCTGAGATATCACCTAACCCTAGTGAAAATAGCCCACATCATAAAATCACAAAGCTGCAAATGTTGATGTGGATGTGGAGAGAAGGGAATATTTTTACATGGTTGGTGGGATTGCAAACTAATACAACCTTTATGGAAAGACATACGGATAATTCTCAAAGACCTAAATGTATTCCATTTGATCCTGCAATTCCATTACTATGAATTTACCCAGAAAAAAAATAAATCATTTTATCTGAAGGACATTTGCATTAGAATGTTTACTGCAGCTCAATTCACAATTGCCGAGATCTGGAAGCAACCCAAGTGCCCATCAACCCATGAATGGACTTATAAACTGTGTTATATGTATACCATGGAATACTAGTCAACTATTTAAAAAAGATGGTGACTTTACATCTTTTGTATTTACCTGGAGTTGAAACACATTCTTCTTAGTAAAGTATCACAATTATGGAAATGAAACTATCCAATGTACTCAATACTAATATAAATCTAATAGAAAAACAAGTACATGCCCATATGAGTGAATAACACAAGTATATTCAAGTGGGGGCATGTGGGAGGAGGGAAATGGAAAAGAAGAGGAAGAGGTGGGATTGGTAAGCTCTCATGGATGGACACATTGTGAGGGTGCACAGCACACCCACTGAATGATGAGCTCAACTGCCTCAACTACAACTTGAACCATACCTTATGCAAACAATGTAACCTATCATTTGTACCCTCATATTAATCTGAATTAAAAAGTAAAAGAAATACCATTTTGTACTGCAGAAACAATGCCTTGCTTTTATTTTTCAGCTTAATGTTAAAAATTCATTTTAAAGTGGTGTAATTTCCCACCATTAGCCATCATCTTTAGAAAATAAGACCAGTAAAATATTACTGTGTTTTTTAAATGGGGTCTTGCTTTGCTTGGAGTGCAGTGGCTATTCACAGGCATAATTATAGCTCACTGCAGCCTTGAACACTTGGCCTCAAGCTATCCGCCAATCTTATATAATATTACTATTTCTAATATTATCTACTTCCCAGTTTTTTCCTTTATCACTATAAACTATATTCCAGTAATAAGCTCTATCCCACACATATGTCACTGGAGAAAGATAGCTATTTTAAATCCTTTTTTCAATATGATTTTTTATCAAAAATGCTAGACATTCTTTTTACTTTGAACAAAATAGTTTGGGAAAGAAGATTTGCCACTGTTAACATCAGAGACCAGAACATTTCTACAAAAGTAAATAAAGAGTTAAGACAAATTTTAAGATTATCTAAACCCTAGTATGTCTAAGGTAAAATGGGTTTGGGATCTTGAACTCTCCCAAAAGTTGACTCAATCCTCTAATTCACTTTTAAATCATAGAAAGCAATGTATTGGAAGTTTGCACACTTATGTCTTGAGAAATTCAACATGTAAGTCTGGAATTATGAGGTCATTTTCTGAAAGCAAGGATGTAATCACCTAATTTTGGTGGAATCTTTACTCCCAGCCTGCCTCACTTCAGAACCTCTCATCAGCCTGTGCTCAACACTATTGGCCTGATGTACAGTCTCACCACAGATGCCTCTCAGATAGCATAAATGAGACCTTTTCCTCTGCCAGACTTCAAGAATCCAAATTTCATGACTCAGTGCTAAAATAATCTGCCACTATGAAGAGCCCTAGAGAATCAAATGGGAAAAACTGATTAAGAAATTCATTTGCAGCTCAATTTACAATAATCAAAATGTGAAAACAGCCTAAATACCCACCAACTCAAGAATGGATTAAAAAGCTTGTGGTATTTGTATACCATGGAATACTACTCAGCCACTAAAAAAGACAGAGACTTCACATCCTTTATATTAACCTGGATGGATGTGGAACACACTATTCTTAGTAAAGCATCACAAGAATGGAGAAATAATAATCCTATGTATTCAATTCTGATATGACAACAATTAAGATCTTAGCACACAGTGGAGGGGTGGGGGATGAGGAGAGATGAGAAAGGGAAGGAGGGAGGGCGTGGGGGGGTGTCAAGGAATAGGGTTTACCTTTTGGGGGCAGAACACAAAAATAACAGGGTCCTTATCTAACAAAAGCAATCAGTGTAACCTGTTTCTGTGTACCCTCAATGAATCCCCAAAAACAAATAATAATAATAATAATAAACAGTAAAAAAAATTCCTTTGAAATTAATCACAGAAATTATATAATTTATAAATATTTACCCAATTGGATATTTTCTTTAAGTTTATTCCCAGAATAATATACTAGAGCCTAGCCCTATTCTTGTGCATATTCTCATAATAGAGCAATATTCATCATTTATTACCAGAAACATTAATTTCATCTTGAGGCATAAATATTCAATTAAATAATAAATATTTTCATTTGAAGGCAAATTGAAATATGTAATATTATTGGTGCTTCTCTTTACCTAATTTTCTCCAAGATCATTTCTTAACAGTACCACTTTGAGTATCAGTTATAACAATGAAAGTCTATTTATATGAGTGAGGGGAAACATCACTTAAAGCTGACATAGTCATATCATTGACCTTGATCTTCTCCTGACGAAAATGAATTAGCTTATTGAGGCACTCAAGTCGAAAGAAGAAATAATCTTCTAAAGGTTTTCTAGAAGAAATAATCTTCTAAAGGGTTTCAAGGTAAAAATCCTCAGGGACAATCTTTTGTCATTGTCTAAGGCTTGATTAACTATCTTAATTCACTATGATTAATGACTTTTAAAATTCTGGGACACCAAGTTTCTTTATATGTTGTATTATATGAACCTTGTAAGTGAGACGTTTACTTTGAATGTACATCATAATCTGCACACAAACCACATCAACAACTGTAACAGATAATTATGCATTATGCCAGTCACTTAGTATAAAATTCATCTCCAGGCAAAGCCCTCCATCCATTTAAATAGAAATGTCAATTTCTCACCCAAAATACATATCTCATCACACAGTCAACTTTTCCTTCATCAACAAGTGACACTCCATTCTTCCTACTTCCACAAGTGACTACATTGCTTAGGGAATGTAGGGAACATTAGGGAACCCACTAATGATTCATTTTCATCAAATTCTGACTTAAGTCATAGTGTTTAAAATCTCTTTGCTTTTTAACTTTAGTGGCTAGAAAATATTAAATAGAAAAAATAAATATGAGCATGTATAGAATCAAAGCTCTGCATATCCTTAAAGATAATATAATTCAAGTTCTACAATCCAATGAGAATTACATAAATTTTTGTGGACTGCTATTATTTAAAGAGCATAGAACAAAGGCTTCCATCATTAATAAAAAGTAGGATCAACCACAAATTTTAGGCAAAAATATTGTGAAACTGGTAAAAAGTTGGATTGAAAATGCCACAGTGCTTTTCTATGGGACAGAAAGAATGAGTACATAAACTTTTTTTAAATCTCAGAATGGTTCTTGGAACAGATACCAAAGATAACTGCATTGTTATGGACTACTTGGGCTTCCACATTAATCTTATTTACTCCAAAAGCCAATTTATTTTAGAGCCACAAACAGGCAGGAAAGCAAACATACCTCATGGTTCCATATTCTCCATAAGGGTGTCCGCTTATGCAACTCAAACTCTGGAACTTTCCTTATTTCTCCCAGGATTTAAGATAAAGTAAGAACACCATGACAAGCAACCAAAAGTAGTTCAGCACCACAGTGTCACCCCACTGACACTACTTCCTTAAAGGATTTATTCCAAAAGTGTACTCTAACTTTAAAGAGAAAGGGTTATGTCACAAATTGGCTGAAATTGGTATTATATATGTATCAGATGGTTGTATGAATGAAGCCCTAAAGACAGGGAACTTTTACAAAGAAACAAGATTCTCATCCCATCAACCTCCTTCCCTTCACAAACTTAAATACTTTGGCTAGTGAAACAATTATAAATTATAACATAATTTTAATGAAACAAATAGTTTTTTTTTACCACTATCCTAACAAGGATGAATCAAATAATTTAAATAGAAATTACCTCTTGGGGAGCAGCCATAGCTCAGTGGGTAGGGTGCCATCCACATATACCCAGGCTGGCAGGTTCAAACCTGGCCTGCCAGCTAAACAATGACAAATGCAACAACAACAAAAAAATAGCTGGGTGCTGTGGCAGGTGCCTATAGTCCCAGCTACTTGGGAGGCTGAGGTGAGAGGATTGCTTAAGCTCAACAGTTTGAAATTGCTGTGAGTTATGATGCTACGGCACTCTATGGAGGGTGACACAGTGAGAGTCTCTCTCTCAAAAAAAAAAAAAAGACAGACAGAAAGAAATTACTTCTTCTCTAAAGTTTATCTCTCTCGTTCTAGGTATAGAATCCATCATTTGAATTATTTTTTTCCTCTACCAGAGGGAAATAATGTGTTCAATTTTACATGGTTGATATGTGTTTATGATAGCTTTAAAAAGAACATCACAGGAGGCCTTTATGCATAAACAATAAAATTATTTCAGAGAATACACTAGATAGCCATTATATTTTTTTCCGACATTTTTTTCTGTGTTAAGCTTACTTGATAATGTAGCTTAGCTATCGCTTAGTAATGCAAAACTTCTTGATGTCAATTTTAAGAAGACACAGATTAATTTATAAGAGAAATAAATGGATACATAGACACGTGATCTTTTAAGGTGTTGATAGGTGGTCATTAATCATTCTAGGAAGGTTAAAAATGTATAGGCCCCAGTAAAACTGCAATATTTTCTTTAGCACAAAGTCTGTAATAAATGAAAAATACATTTTATTTCTTCCCTTATTAATGAAATACACAACTTAAACTTCTGAAAAGTTTTATAGTTAAACCTCTAGTGACCAACTTTCTGTACTATATGTAAAAGGAACAGGTACAAAAGTAGAATCTTGGGAGTAGATGACCTTGAGAAGTTTAATTTTGGATTATCTCGCATTAAAGAAGTATCATATTCAAAAAAGTGAAGATTCATGCTAAATAAATGTACCATTCTCTCTGTGCAAAAAGATACATAATACAATAATTTATGATAATAGAATATTTGCCATATAATATAAGATGTAAAAAACAGAGATCATCAAGATAATTGACTAAAGGTGCCTAATGCTCATCTCCTTAACAAAGAAGGCCCAAAACAACAAATAGATAACTTCACATCTAAGGGAGAACACTGAAATTCAGTGAGGAAATGACAAAGACTGAGACACAGAAACTCAGGATGGCAGTATAGAAAGGAAAGTGAAGCACACAGCCAGTATCAGAACACAGTCAGAAGGGAATTCCTGCTCTAAACAAAAGGTAAGTGGGAGATCCCCAGCAGTCCCTATTATCACCATAATCAAAGTTACAGGAGGCCCTGAGCCCGTTATAGGGAGCTTCCTAGAGTCCATGTAGTTGTAATGCTTCAGAGAGTAAACTCACACAGCCACACCCCAAGGTTCAAACCACTGTGGAACAGCACAACTTTTAGAACTGATCCACTGCTGGAATGTCTCCTGCCCAGGAGCCCAATAGCCTCTGCTTCTCCACATTCCTGGGGTCCCATCATCTTCTAGCCATGCTCACATAAAGGGCTGTGATGTAGAACTCTAGCTGACCTAGCCGTAAAACAGTGACCTAGCTAGGCATCCAAACCCAAACAGCACAATAGGTCCTAAGAAATGGCATAAAAACTCCTGAACATTCATTCTTCTCATCAGCAAATAGAACATTCTCCAAGATTGATCAAATCTTATTCCACAAAACATGACTCAACTAATTCAAAAAGCTAGAAATTATACCATACAGTGGAATAAAATTAGAAATCAACACCAACAGAAACATTCAATTCTACACAAAGCCATGGACATTAAACAATGAATTGAACAAATCAATCTACTGCTGAACAACTCAATAGTTGTTTAATTTCAAAAAAGAAATTAAGATGGAGATCATAATACTCTTTCAATTAAATGACAAAAGGGACACAGTTATCAAAATGTGTGGGATTCAGAAAAGCAGTCCAAAGAGGAAAGCCTTAAATGCCTACATCAAAAAGACAGAAAGATCATAATCAACGATATAATGAAACATCTCAAGGAATTAGAGAAGAAAGAGCAAATCAATCTCAAACCCCAAACCCTGCAGCATAAAAAAATAGTCAGAGCAGAACTAAGTGAAATCAATAACAAAACAATTATATAGAAAATTAACAAAATAAAAAATTGGTTATTTGAAAATATAAATAAAATCAACACACCTTTTGATAAATTAACAAAAAAACAAAAAAATAGGACCCTAACAAACTCAATCTGAAGTGAAAAAGGAAATATTATAACTGATAATACCTTGGAAATACAAAACATCATCTCTGAATAGTATAAAAATCTGTATACACATAAACTGGAAAACATTGAGGAAATTGACAAATTTGTGGAAACACACAATGTCCCCAGGCTCAACCAGGAATGAATAGAACACCTTAAGAAACCAAAATCAAGTAACAAAATTGAAGGATCAATAAAAAATTTTCCAATCATGAGATAATTTCACAGACCAGATCATTTCACAGCTAAATTTTACCAGACCTTCAAAGAGGAGCTTATACCGATACTACAGAAATTATTTTATAACATTGAAAAGGAAGAAATCCTCCCAACTTGTTCTACAAAGCCAGTATCACCTTGATACGAAAGCCAGGAAAGGACACACATAAAAAGAAAACTACAGACCAAAATCCCCATGAATATAGATGCAAAAATTCTCAATAAAGATCTAGCAAAACCAAATTCATCAGCACATCAAAAAACTAATTCACCATAACCAAGTACTTCATCCCAGAGATGTAAGGATATGCAAATCTATAAATGCATATCAACATATATAAATCTATAAATGTGATTCACCACGTAACAACAAACAAAAAGTCATACAAAGGGTAAGAATGACAAGAATTCTTAACAAGGCTGGCGACCTGCAGAAGACTGAAACTGGACCCACACCTTTCACTATTAACTAAGATAAGACTCTCACTGGATCAAAGATTTAAACTTAAGACATGAAACTATAAAAATCCTAGAAGAAAGTGCAAGGAAAACTCTTGAAGGAATTGGCCTGGGTGAATTTTTTATGAGGAGGACTCCCCAGGCAATTGAAGCAGTATCAAAAATATACTACTGGGACCTGATCAAACTAAAAAAGCTTCTGCACTGCTAAGAACACAATAACTGTAGCAGGCAGACAGCCCTCAGATTGGAAGAATATATTTGCAGGTAATTCCTCCAACAAAGTTTTAATAACCAGAATCCACGAGAACTCAAACGTAATAGCAAAAAAAGAACAAGTGATCCCATCTCAGGGTGGGAAAAAGACTTGAAGAGAAACTTCTCTAAGGCAGACAGGTGCACGGCCTACAAGCACATGAAAAAATGCCCATCATCCTTAATCATCAGAGAAATGCAAATCAAAACTACCTTGAGATACCATCTAACTCCAGTAAGATTAGCCCACATAATAAAATCCCAAAACCAGAGATGCTGGCGTGGATGTGGAGAAAAGGGAACACTTCTACATTGCTGGTGGGAGTGCAAACTAATATATTCCTTTTGGAAGGATGTTTGGAAAATACTTAGAGATCTAAAAATAGATCTGCCATTTGATCCTATAATTCTTTTACTAGATATATATCCAGAAGACCAAAAATC
>CAUYON010042249.1:0-12935 GCA_963573935.1 Arctocebus calabarensis
AAGATAAAAATAAAAAACAAATCATACTTAGGAAAAGTTTAGAAGTTCTTCAACATGTTAAATACAGTGTTACTATGACCTGGCAACCCCATTCCTGTGTATATACTGAAGAGAAATAAAAACATGTCCACAGGCTCGGCGCCTGTGGCTCAACACGCTAAGGCGCCAGCCACGTACACCTGAGCTGGCGGGTTCGAATCCAGCCCAGGCCTGCCAAACAACAATGACGGCTGCAACCAAAAAATGGCCTGGGGTCGTGGCGGGCGCCTGTAGTCCCAGCTACTTGGGAGGCAGAGGCAGGAGACTAGCTTAAGCCCAGGAGTTGGAGGTTGCTGTGAGCTGTGATGCTACAGCACTCTATCCAGGGTGACAGCTTGAGGCAAAAAAAAAAAAAAAAAAAACATGTCCACAAAAAAGTACATAAATATTCATAGCAACATTATTCATAAGCCAAAAAGTGGAAACAACCCAAATGTCCATCACTGATAAATGGGTAAAGTATCATATGTTGATACAATTAAAAGGAATGAAGGACTGATACATGCTACCACATGGATGGACCTTTAAAACATGCCAAATGAGAGAAGCCAAACACAAAAAGCTATATATGTTATTTGATTTATATGAAGCATCTGAAATAGGCATATTCATAGAGACGGAAAGTAGATTAGTAATTGCCAAGGGCTAGGACCAAAGGAAAATGAGGTGAGATTGCTATAATAAGGGGTTTCCTTTGGGGGTGGTGAAAATGTTCTAATTTAGTGGTGATGGTTGCAAAACACTGGACATACTAAAAACCATTGAATAGTATGTTTAAATGAGAACATTTTGTGGTGTATGAGTTATATTTCAATGTAGTGTTAAAATTATTATGCACAGTATCGACTATATCTAAAAAGCCCTTCGCTTAAATTTTTGACAATTTTTGTAGACTCAAAAGGATAATTCAATTATAGGTCATTTGGTGTGATTTTTGTTTGTTTGTTTCTTTACCTTAGGAAATTTTAGCCAGTGTAATGATTAAGAACTTAGATACTGGAGAAGAAATACCTTTGAGTCTTGCAGAAGAGAAACTACCAACAGGTATTAATCCTCTCACTCTACACATCATGAGAAGGACAAAGGAATATGTAAGGTATGGCCTAATGCTGTTCTTTATGATTTGTATTATTTCAGAGTGGTGAAGATTTTTCTTTCTGAACTGTGATAGTCCTTAATTTGGTTTCATTTAGTCTTCTTTTTTTAATCTGGAATTAAAATAGAGCTAATGTGTGTATTCTTTATTTTCTCTCAAGACCATACAATTACTTGGGGAAGATTGTATGATCTTAAATACCATAATATTTAGTCTCTTGTTTTTTTTTAAACAATTTGTATTATACTTGAGACAGTATAAAAACATAACAAGGCTAAAAAGCCATATGAAAATGAATGTCTAGTCTTTAGAGCAAGATGATTGACTTTATTGTGAAATGTATGCATGTAGATAGATCTAAGGAATAATTTTAGTAAAATCAAAAGTTTTTTATTAAATATAATATACAGTGTTCTGATGAGTGGGGAGGAAGATATTTAAAGTTATTTTATCATTTCTGTGTAGCACATTTGTTCAGCAAAAAGCCTTGCTTGTAGTAGATTTTTCCTAAGTTCCTAAATTGCATTCACTTACATTTTATACATTGCACCTTGCTTAAAAATTCTGTTCTTCAATCTCTGAAGCCTTTAAATTCACAGGGCCTTCATATATAGTAAAATTATATGCAGTTTATTAACTTTTATTTTGATTCACTAATTATATAGTAAGTATACGTACAAGTAGAAATTTTTGAGAAGTGTAAGAGAAATGGTTTCTTTTAAAACAATTTCCCTTCTTACAGTAATGATGCAGCACAGTCAGATGATGAAGAAAAGTTACAATCTCAATCAACAGATACTGATGGTGGAAGGTTAAAACAGAAAACGTGAGTTACAGTGCATCCCTTTTCATTTCAAGCTTTCATTAAAAAATATGAGAACTGCCATGCTATTTTAAATCTCTACTCCCTGCCCCTAGGTGATAGGTTATGCGTACCTTGAGGTTAAAGCATCTGACATATAGTAAATAACCAATAAGCTTTGCATTATACTTGTATTATTTTTCTGCTGATAAGAACATGATCATCTTTAAAGTTGTCTTTTCCCTTTTCTCTTCATCTCTACAAATTGTACTTGGCTTTTTAAATCCAACTATATGACATTCTTCCTGACTACTACAGTTCACAGCAAATTTCCTTCTTTTCTCAACTTTAATGACGACCTATAGTCTATAACATTTTTTCCTTTCTCATATATTATCATGAACTGTTTTCTGATGTTAAAAGTAAGACAAGTATATGTTAAACAGCTAAACCATATGTTGAAAACATTGTGGTCTTTTCCATTCTTCTATTTGCCCTACAAATGTCTTAACTTCATAGTAGGCATATAGATTTTGCTTGATTATACATAACTCACTAAATTAGCATTAATTGAGTGTAAGGCCCAAAGTGAATTCTCCACTTGAGTCTTGCCTTTTCTTAGTGTGTATCAAAGAAAGCATTGGGAATTTTTTAAAAAACATATATCCCAAATGCAGCAAATATATAGTAATACCTCAGATATCTGGAACTTGGCTGTCTTGCAGTGTCAACTATCAGGGACCTGAGAATTAGGAATTATTCAGCAACAGATAAACATACAGGAGAGAAGTCACATAACTTATACACCAAAACTCAGAAAAGCTCCTCAGTTTTATTTAAAGCCATTATACTTCATTTATTACGTCATTTTTAAAAATCTGGTCATCTAATGTTTGAACTCTTGGCAGAATAGAAGTAGCAAACTGACAACATGTAAGTAGACATATAAAAATGGTAGGTAATATCCTTATTGTAAGACAATAATCTAAAAATTATGAAAGGATTTATAGCACAACTATTGCATATAGCAGTGCTTTCCAACTTTTTTCATGCCATGATGCACATAGAACATGACAATATTTGCACTGAATGCTGGTGTATACTGATGTGGTATCTGGGAGCCAAAGAAGCTTGGTCCTGGGTTCTGGCTTCCCTGGGTCCTGCCCTATTGCCTTGAAGGCTGATGGGAGAACAAGTAATATGGCCCAGCTGCAATCCATGAAAGACCCCAAGAATAGTAAAGATGATGACAATAACCCTATTAATCAAGGAAAGAAACTCAAGCAACATTAAGTACCATGTAAGAAGGCATTAAAGTATGTAGTTTAGGCTCAGTGCCAGTAGCTCAGTGGCTAGAGTGCCAGCCACATACACCAGAGTTGGCGGGTTCGAACCTAGCCCAGGCCTGCCAAACAACGACAACTATAACCAAAACATAGCCAGGTATTGTGGCAGGTGCCTGTAGTCCCAGCTACTTGGGAGTTTGAGGCAAGAGAATCACGTAAACCCAAGAGTTTGAGGTTGCTTTGAGTGATGCCATAGCACTCTACTGAGGGTGACATAGACTCTGTCTCTAAATAAATAAATAAAGTATGTAGTTTAGAAATATTCTTATCCAATATGATTAAAATATCTGTTTTCTTGGCCTTTGAAGTGGTAATAAACCTATAGTTACCCAGAAAATATAACTTCGGAATTATAGGTAGCAAAGACCTTACAATGGTTTTAAAAATAGTTTATCATCGGGGTGGCACCTGTGGCTCAGTGAGTAGGGCGCTGGCCCCATATACCAAAGGCGGCAGGTTCAAACTCAGCCCTGGCCAAACTGCAACAAAAAATAGCCAGGCATTGTTGCGGGCACCTGTAGTCCCAGCTACTCGGGAGGCTGAGGCAAGAGACTCGCCTAAGCCCAGGAGTTGAAGGTTGTTGTGAGCTGTGTGACGCCACAGCACTCTACCTAGGGCGATAAAGTGAGACTCTGTCTCTACAAAAATAATAATAATAGGGCGGCGCCTGTGGCTCAGCGAGTAGGGCGCCGACCCCATATACCGAGGGCTGTGGGTTCAAACCCGGCCCCGGCCGAACTGCATCAAACATTAGCCGGGCGCCGTGGCAGGCGCCTGTAGTCCCAGCTACTTGGGAGGCTGAGGCAAGAGAATCGCTTGAGCCCAAGAGCTGGAGGTTGCTGTGAGCTGTGACTCCACGGCACGCCACCGAGTGCGATAGAGTGAGACTCTGTCTCCACAAAAAAAAAAAAAAAAAAAACCTACCCTAAAAATAAATAAATAAATAATAATAATAAAATAAAATAGTTTATCATCTCTGTTTTTTGGTTATTAAAAATAATATAGAAATGCGTAAAATAGAAATGAAATTTTCTTAGTTCTTAACCCCAGAAATAACCACTGTCAATAGCTCAATGTACATGGAATTTTTTTCTCACAAAAGTGGGATTATACTATGCCTATGGTTTATCAGCTTGCTTTTTATTGAAAATCTATTATGTCACAGATGACATCTCTTTATAAAAGCACCAACAGTAAATTTATTGCAGACTTTCTGTGAGTCAGATATGAAAGTTAGTGCTGGGAATACAACAGTTAAGAAGACAGTCATAGTCTCTGCCTTTATAGAAGTTCTAGTTAAAGGGAAGAAACAGTCACTAAATGCGTAATTACATAGATAAATCTAGCTATATTTGTAGTAATTGGCATAAAAGAAAAGTTCCAGGTGCTGTGAGAGTGTACAGTAGTCCTCCCCTTATCCTCAAGAGATAAGTTCTAAGATCACCCCTTCCCCAGTGGATGCCTAAAACTACAGATAGTACCAAACCCTATATTCGCATATACTGTTGTTTCCATCTAACAGAGAAGACTACTGAGTAACTGCAGGCAGGCAGCAAACACTGCATGGATACAGAGGACATGTCCCAGGTGGAGCAGACCAGGATGGCATGAGATTTCATCAGTACTACTCAGAATGGTGCACAATTTTAAACTTTTGAATTGTTTATTTCTGGTATTTTCCATTTGATATTTTTGAACCACACTTCACCACAGTAACTAAAACCACAGAAAGTGAAACCATGGATAAGGAAGGACTCTGTTGCCCGGAAAATCTGACCTAAAGTAAAGGAAAGGAAGGCCTTTTTGAGAGAAAACTATTTGATCTGAGCCCTAAAAATTAAGTAGACATTAGCCAGAGAAGGAGTGTTCTAGGAAGAAATAACAACATATGTAAAGCCCCTGAGATGACTAAGAGCTAGGTACATGTAAAAAACTAAAGTGTACTTCATTCATTCAAGTATTCCAATCTTCTGCAGATGAAAATTTAGTTTATTTCTACTTTATATCTATTCTAAACAGTGCTTCAGTGAAAATCTTTGTATATATAACTTAAACTTATAAAAATACTGTCCTTCACGAGTACCCATGAGTTGGTAAAAATTTACTCCTGACTTGTACATTGTTTTGGTTTTAAATAGCATGTGCTTATGCTTTGCTTTTTTATATCCTAATATATGAAATCTCTGACTTAGATAAAGAAGCAATTAATAGATGAGTCCTGGCCCAGCACCTGTAGCTTAGTGGCTAGGGCTCCAGCCACATACACCAGAGCTGGCAGAATCAAATCCAGCCCTGGTCTGCCAAACAACAATGACAACTACAGCCAAAAAATATCAGGGCATTGTAGTGGATGCCTGTAGTCCCAGGTACTTGGGAGGCTGAGGCAAGAGGATCGCTTAAGCCCAAGAGTTTGAGGTTGCTATGAGCTGTGACACAACGCCACTCTATCTAGGGTGACAACTTGAGACTCTATCTCAAAAAAAAAAAAAGAAACAAAGAGAGTCCTATTTATGAAAACTTCAGCTATGGTGCTTGCTTTGGCAGCACATATGCTAAAATTGGAACGATACAGAGAAGATTAACATGGCCCCTGCGCAAGGATGACACACAAATTAGTGAAGCGTTCCATATTTTTTTAATATGACATAAAAAAAACTTCAACTATGTACTTGTGTTACATTGTGTTTGTGAGCACCTACTGGGAAAGTGCTGCCTAATTTTATTACATGCAAATATCAAAACTGAAAGAGAAGGGACAAGGACCATTTGGGGCTACAAGAGGATTTTATTTTGCAAGTAAATACTTCTTTACCCTTTCTTTTTCTTTTTATGGGTTAAATGGGTTGGGGTATGTGTGTCTTTTTTTAAGAAATAGGTTCTCACTCTGTTGCCCAGGCTGGAGTGCAGAGGCACATTCATGGCTCACTATAGACTCAAACTCCTCAGTTCAAGCAGTCCTCCCACTTCAGCTTCCCAAGTAGCTGGGACTACAAGCACATACCACCACACCCAGCTAATTTCTTTCTTTCTTTCTTTCTTTTTTTTTTTTGGTTGTTGTTTTTTGGGAGGCAGCATCTTGCTATGTTGTCCAGGCTAGTCTTAAACTCCTGGCCTCAAGTGATTCTCCTATCTCAGCCTCCTGAGTTGCTGGGATTAGAGGCATGAGCCACTATACCTGACATTATTCCAAAATATCGGGGATATAAGTGGTTTGGGTTATATAGACCACTTTTGTCATGCTTGAATCAGGATTTAACTGTGTCCTCACCCAGATAGTGTTCATTGAACCTGATAGGTAGGTTTTTTTTTTCTCCCATAGCCTTTTAGCCCCTCTCCTCTGTCCCCTGCTTGATTTCCATGGGGGTTTACTTCCCTTTGTGCACATGTGTACTCATCAGTTAGTTTCAATTTAATAGTGAATATATGTGGTATTTGTTTTTTCATTCTTTAAATAATTCACTTAGGATAATGTCTCCAGTTCCATCCAAATTGTTGCAGAAGGCATGAAATCATCCTTCTTCATGGCTAAGTAGTAATCCATGGCATACCTACTTGTATGCCACATTTTTTTAATCCACTCATGAATTGATGGGCATTTAGGTTAATTCTGCATCTTTGCATTTGTGTATTGTGCTGCAGTTGACACTTGATTGCAGATGTCTTTTTGATAAAATAACTGTTTTACTTTGGGTAAATACCCAGGGATTGCTGGGTCAAATGGTAGATCTACTTTAAATTCTTTGAGGAATCTCCATACTGTTTTCCATAGAGGTTGTACTAATTTGCAGTACCACCAACAGCGCATAAAATTTGCTTTTTTTCTACATCTATGCCAGCATCTATTGTTTTTGGACTTTTTAATTAAAGCATTCTACCTGGGATAAGGTGATACCTCATTGTGAATTTAACTTTCATTTCCCTGATAATTAGTGACATTATTTTTCTTCACATATTTATTGGCCATTTTTCTATCTTCCTTTCAAAGACTTCTGTTCAGAGGCCAGGGCTGGTGCTCACACCTATAATCCTAGCAGAAAAAAAATTCATCAAAATTCATCACCCTTTCATGATTAAAAACCCTCAACAAACTAAGCATAGAAGGAATATATATCAGACAATAAAATTTTAAAAAAAGGAATATATCTCAAGATTTTAAAGGCCATATATGACAAGCCCATAGCCAGTTTTTCACTATTGACTGAGGAAAAATTTAAAGCATTCCCACTAAGAACTGGAACAAGACAAGAGTGCCCACTATCACCACTTCTATTCAACATAGTCCTGGTTGTCCTAGTCACAGCACTCAGGCAAGAGAAAGAAATTAAGAGTATCTAAATTGGGGCCAGGTACAGTGGCTCACGCCTGTAATCCTACCACTCTGGGAGGCTGAAGCAAAAGGATTGCTTGAGCTCAGGAGTTTGAGACCAGCCTGAACAAGAGCAAGACCAGATTTTTTTTTTTTTTTTTTTTTTGTAGAGACAGAGTCTCAATCGCCTTCAGTAGAGTGCCGTGGCGTCACACAGCTCACAGCAATCTCCAACTCCTGGACTTAGGCGATTCTCTTGCCTCAGCCTCCTGAGTAGCTGGGACTACAGGTGCCCACTACAACGCCCAGCTATTTTTTTGGTTTTGCAATTTGGCCAGAGCCAGGTTTGAACCCGCCACCCTCAATATATGGGGCCAGCGCCCTACTGAGCCACAAATGTCATCCAAAACCCCATCTTTACTTAAAAAAAAAAAATTAGGTATTGTGGTGGCTACTGTTGTCTCAGCTACTCAGGGATAGAGACAGGAGGATCACTTGAGCCCAAGAGTTGGAGTTACTGTGAGCTAGGCTGACTCCATAGCACTCTAGCCTGGGACAACATAGTGAGACTCTATCTCACCCACCCCAAAAAAATAGTATCCAAATCAGGACAAAGGAGGTCAAACTGTGGCTTTTTGTAGGTGATATAATCTTTTATCTAGAAAACCCTAAAAATTCCACCAAAATTCTCCTGGAATTGATAAATGAATTTAGCAAAGTCTCAGATTAGAAAATTAATATACAGAAATCAGTATCATTTCTATACACTAGTAACAGTCAAACCAAGAGTCAAATCAAAGACTCACTATCATTTACAATAGCTACAAAGATAATAAAATACCTAGAAATATACTTAAAACCAGGGAAGGTGAAAGATCTCTACAAAAAGAACTATGAAACACTGAAGAAAGAAATTGCAGATGACACAAACAAATGGAAAAACATCACATTCGTGGATCAGTAGAATCAATATTGTCAAAATTTACATACTACCCACAGTGACTTACCGATTCCATATTATCCCTATCAAAATACCAACATTATATTTCACAAATCTAAGAAAAATAATTCTACACTTCATTTGGAACCAAGAAAGAGCCCAGACAGCCAAAGCAGTCTTAAGCAAAAGGAGCAGATCTGGAGGCCTCACATACCAGACTTCAAACTATATGACAGGCTATAGTAACCAACAGCATGGTATTTTCAAGATGGTTAAGACTAAAATATAAGGCATGAAACTATAAGAATTCTAGAAGAAAACATTGGAAAAACTCTTCAAGATATTGGTCTAAGAAAAGAATTTATGACTAAGACCCCAGTGGCAGGCTTGGTGCCCATAGCACAGTGGTTAAGGTACCAGCCACATGCACCAGGGCTGGGAGGTTCAAACCTGGCCCAGGCCTGCTAAACAACAATAACTACTACAACCAAAAGATAGCCTGGCATTGTGGTGGGCGCCTGTAGTCCCAGCTACTTGGGAAGCTGAGGCAAAAGAATCACTTAAGCCCAATAGATTAAGGTTGCCGTGAGCTGTGACACCACAACACTCTACCAAGGGTGATGTAGTGAGACTCTATCTCAAAAAAAAAAAGCCCAGTGGCAGTCACAGCAACAAAAATAAATAAGCGAGATTTGATTAAATTTAAAAAGCTTCTGTATAGCCAAGGAAATAATCAACAGAGCAAATAAACAACCTACAGAATGGGAGAAAATACTATAAAATGTGTTTTTAAGGACAACTCTCTAAAGCAGTCTTTTCAAAGTGATTCTCTCTGCAGATTTGTGGCCTCACCCCAGACTCTCTAAATCAGATTATCTGAGGATAGTGCCCATGTATCTGCACTTTAAACATTCCCTGCCAGTCAGTTACCATTCACCATTAAAGACTAGTGCTAAAATATATGGTATTATAAATTGGGGGAAATTGCCTATATTTCTTTGGCAGCCAAATTGACCTATGGTTTAAATCTGTTTATTCCCCAGAACAAGGAATTTAAGAACTAAAACACATATTACTTATATAAAAAGTTTATTTCTAAATAACGTACTTATATTAGTCAAAGTTAATAAGTTTATCCGTGAATTGTTGAACTTTTTTGCAATTAGTTAATAATTTTGTTGTTCAGGACTCAACTAAAGAAGTTCCTTGGAAAATCAGTAAAGAGAGCAAAGCATCTTGCTGAGGAATATGGTGAACGTGCTATAAATAAAGTTAAAAGTGTTAGAGATGAAGGTGAGTAAAATAGAACATTTCCATTTAATATTCAGTTAATTTATAATCTTCTAAAGAAGCACTCTATTTTATTGAAAGTAATAAACCTTTATAGCTAACATTTTAGTATTTCAGTAAATCAAAAGTTACTCCATCACTTAATTTTGTGAATATGAAGAAGAATGAATTTATATATCTTATACATGAATTTATATGTATTTTGTGATTGTGATAACCCAAAAGGTTTGAGTGTTCAATAATCAGTTGTAAATTAACTTTGTAAAACTATTTAGTTTTTACAAATACACTCAGTCCTCTTTATCTGTGGGTTCCATATCAGGGGATTCTACTAAGCACAGATCAAAAAATATTTAGATAAAAGCTATAAAAATAACAATACAACTAAAAATCATACAAAAGAAGTACAGACCAGAGGTGGTGGCCCATACCTATAATGGTAGCACATGGTTTCAAAGGACCTTATGATTTTGATCAGATCAAAGTGGTATAAGATCTTAGTGGTGAGCATATGGTAAGCAACCATTTCATTTTTCAGGAGTGATAATGTTCTCATAGAAATAGAAATACCAGCTCAGTGCCTGTGGCTCAAGCGACTAAGGCACCAGCCACATACATCAGAGCTGGCGGGTTCAAATCCAGCCTGGGCCTGCCAAACAACAATGACGGCTGCAACCAAAAAATAGCTGGGCGTTGTGGCGGGCGCCTGTAGTCCCAGCTATTTGGGAGGCAGAGGCAGGAGAATTCGCTTGAGCCCAGGAATTGGAGGTTGCTGTGAGCTGTGATGCCACAGCACTCTACCCAGGGAGACAGCTTGAAGCTGTGTCTCAAAAAAAAAAAAAAAGGAAAGAAAGAAAGAAATAGAAATACCTATAATGTTAACACTTTCAGAGTTTAAGGTAGGAGGATTTCTTGAGGCCAGAAGATTGACACCAGCTTGAGCAATGTAGCAAGACCCTTTCTCTACAAAAATATAGAAACATTAGCTAGGTATGGTGACCTGTACCTGTAGTTCCAGCTGCTCAGGAGGCTGAGGCATGAGGAACACTTAAGCCCAGGAGTTCAAGGTTGCAGTAAACTATAATGACACCATCACACTCTAGCCCAGGCAACAGAGTGAGACCTTGTCTCAAAAAAAAAAAAAATACAGTATAATAGCTATGTATATAACATTTACATTGTATTGGGTATTATCAGTAATCTAGAGATGGTTTAAAATATATGGGAGGATATGTGTAGGTTACATGCATATACTATGCCATTTTATATTAAGGAACTTAGTCATATGCAGATTTTGATACCTATGGCAGGTCCTGGAACCAATCTACCAGGATACTGAGGGATTCCTGTATTTTGAAAATTAGGTAAATTTTCTAAATTTGCACAGATCTAAACATGCTATGTCTTTGTCATTACTGTACTTGTTTTATTTAATAAACACATAGTACTTATTCTGTGCCAGACACTGTTCTAAGCACTTTTATCTATATTTATATAATTCTGTAAAAACCCTTTGATGTAAGTATTATTATCCCCATTTTATAGGTGAGAAAACTGAGAGGCATAGAAAGGTTAAATAACTTACCTATAGTCAGGCAGATAATAAATGCAGAGTTGGATTTGAACCTAGGTACTAGACTCCATACTCTTAGCTAATATTTTATATAATAGTAGACAAATTTTGCTTTTTCCTGTAATGAATTTTCTTGGTAAGCAGAAAATATGATAGGAGCTATATCTATTTTAGCTACTAATGATTTCTGTTGTTTCTCTGTTCAGTGTTTCATACTGATCAAGATGATCCTTCATCAAGTGATGATGAAGGAATGCCATATACAAGACCAGTTAAATTCAAAGCAGCACATGGTTTCAAAGGACCTTATGATTTTGATCAGATCAAAGTGGTACAAGATCTTAGTGGTGAACATATGGTAAGCAACCATTTCATTTTTCAGGAGTAATAATGTTCTCATAGAAATAGAAATAGTTGATGTTTTCATAGAAATAGAAGTGTTTCAAAGAAATACTTTGGTTTTTATAAAACTGATCTCTTCCTACATATGTAATTTTGCTAGCCTGACTCAAGAAGAATGAATTTACATTAATATGATTTAATGAATAGGTAAGGCAGAGACGATCTCTAAATTATTGTTCAAAAAGTTAAGTACTTGAATAAGTAAGCTCTAGCTAGCCTGTATCATTAGTAAAACTATGCAAAGTCATCAGACTTTAAAGCAGTTAAATTAAAGAGTGGGTCTGTACCTTTGAAAAATATTTAAAATGGGCTCCGCGCCTGTGGCTCAACAGGCTAAGGCACCAGCTACGTAACACCTGAGCAGGCGGGTTCGAATCCAGCCCGGACCCGCCAAACAACAATGACAGCTGCAACCAAAAAAGGGCGGGGCGTTGTGGCGGGCGCCTGTAGTCCCAGCTACTTGGGAGGCAGAGGCAAGAGACTCACTTGAGCCCAGGAATTGAAGGTTGCTGTGAGCTGTGATGCCACAGCACTCTATCCAGGGTGACAGCTTGAGGCTCTGTCTCAAAAAAAAAAAAAAAAATAGCCAGGCATTGGGGCAAGTGCCTGTGGTCCTAGTTACTTGAGAGGCTGAGGCAAGAGAACTACTTAAGTCCAAGAGTTAGTGGTTGCTGTGAGCTGTGATGCCACAGCACTCTACCCAGGTGACATAGACTCTGTCTCAAAAAAAAAAAAAAAGTACCGGTTCGGCACCTGTGGCTCAATGGGCTAAGGTGCCAGCCACGTACACCTGAGCTGGCGGGTTCAAATCCAGCCTGGACCTGCTAAAAAACAATGACGGTTGCAACCAAAAAATGGCCAGGCATTGTGGTGGGCACTTGTAGTTCCAGCTACTTGGGAGGCGAAGGCAGGAGACTCGCTTGAGCCCAGGAATTGGAGGTTGCTGTGACCTGTGATGGCACAGCACTCTGTCCAGGGTGACAGCTTGAGGCTCTGTCTCAAAAAAAAAAAAGAGTACCTACTTCATGGGTTATATGATGAGCACACAATGTAAGTGGCTTAAAATGGGGCTTAATGTACAATGGGTGCATGCACACACATATGTGTTGTATATATGCACACATATACATCTGTGCAAATA
>CAUYON010042250.1:0-14817 GCA_963573935.1 Arctocebus calabarensis
GGTGATTGGTGAGATCACACGAATATAAATGTCTTCATATAGTGATTAAAAGGCCATGAAGGCTATGTTAAATAGTTCAATGAAAATATTTCAGATTGTATATAATGTCAGCACATTGTGCCCCATGATTGCACCAATGTACACAATTATGGTTTAATAAAAATAAATAAATAAATAAAATTCTAAGAAAACTATCTTTCCAACACCTACAAGATAATTTTCATTATTACTGAGTACACCCTTTCCAGACTATTTCTTCTAATGAATAGCAAGTATCTCTCTATCCTCATTACTTGATGCTAAAAATCCAAAATCCTTAATAACTTATTTTTCTTCAATATCTCTCTAGTACACATAGCAAACTCCAGAATTTAGAGAGGCTAACTGACAAGATTCTTAAGAGAAGAATGATTCATATGTTTAAAAAAAGGCAAGAAAATCACTTCTGGTAAAGAAGGAAAGAAGTCAGTTATGTAGAGTTAGAGGAACCAAACTATTAGAAGTTTACAGATAAATGAAAAGAACAGATAGGAAGACAGACTAAGGTCAAAGAAGTAGGCCAGGACAACTTCCACAACTTCCAACTTTTTGGGCATCAAAAATTAAAGGCACAATAAACTTTCGGAGACTTAGGAATAGAGCTAACTTGTATGTTTCAGCACAGATTATTTCTCTGGATAGAATGAAAGTGTTGAAGTTTATAGCCTAGAGATTCAGGAAGATGAGGAAGTTTATAGCCTGGAGATTCAGGAAGATGAGGAAATTTGTAGCGCAAAACTAGAGAAATAAGGGCTTTGATAAAACATTTCAGCAAGAGAATAAAGATCTACTTTCTCTTTATTCATATATAGAATGATTTTTTTCTTTATTAACCTTTAGATCAAACACCAAAACAAGTTTATAAAAATATTTGTAGTTGTTCGTAAGAAAATCACTGTGCTGATCACCCATAAGGGGTAAATATACCAAATTAAAACATACACATAAGGCTCAACTATAATTTGAACTTTACCTAACAAATGTCAACAATGTCACCTGATCATCTGTGCCCTCATGTTAATCTGAAATAACTTTTTTTTAAAGAATACACATATTTAGTTTATTCCTCTGTCAAAGAATGTTGGTATAAGACTGAAGGGTTCAACTGGGTTCTCACTGCGATGAGTTAAACTTCTGTCTTTGGCTACATGAATTTCCTCAGCCTTGTCTGGTGCCTAAAAGGAGGGATTAGAAGATTACTTCCATGCTGATTCTGCCAAATACCAAACTGTCTACATATATTTGAGGTTCAGGTAGCTGAACCTGTGTGAAAATGACCCTTCCATGAATCTCTCTCTCCTGGGAAGCTGTTTGTCTCTCCTTAGCAGTAGCTGTTTCTCCTAAGTCATTTTTCAATGCTACCGTGGTCATAAGATCTACTTTCTTTATTACATTGACAGCTCTATTCCAAGATAGCCTATGACTTTCCAATTGTTAAATATGATTGTTTCTAATTCTTGTCTTATTCAGCTTCTCTTTAGTTTTTGATGTTATTCATCACTCTTTTGAAATTTATCCACCCTTTGATTTCAGGGAAACCACTGTCTCCATTTTCCTTATCAGCTCTGTTCAATCCCTATCTAAGTTTGGGTTCCCACCAATGGCAGAGCCTGAACAAGAACTTCTGTCCAGAGTTTAGTCAGGAGATAATCCAAGGAGAATGAGTGAGGACAGGAGAGAATGAAGGAAAGCCATAAAAAGCCATATTATCTGGTTCACTGCTGCGGGCAGCTGGGCTCAATATTCTTATGAGCATTTGATTTCTAGGTCCATACAAAACCCTATCTCAACTTGGGTTATTCCCCCAAAGTAGAGTCAAACACAAGGATTTGTGGGCAGGTATTTTATTCTGAAGTTATTCTGGGATGCAGGAGTGAAGGTCCTAAGATACCGAGGGAAAGAGGAACCTTCATTATAAGGTTGCACACTTGGGGCTACCACTGAAGAAAAAGGCAAAATTCTCTCTACGAACCTCTAGGGAACATAAAGTTTGCCTCTCAGAATTTTCACCGGAGAGTTGGCCAGAAGTATTTCACCATCAGCTCCCATCCCATTATGTATTTGTTGAGGGATCCCCTGGGCCCTATCTTCCTGTACATCCAGACTGTGCACACATGCTCAACTAATGGGCTCCTGACATTGTCCATAGTAAAAGAGAAAACGGGGACATAAAGTGGAAGACAAGAAGCATGTAGGGCGCCAAAGCCCACAAGGAACTGTCTGCTAGATAACAGCTGAAATCAGATATGAGTCTGAGAGGATGCAAATCAGGGCCCAGAGGTGTTTGAGACAGCCACTGTCTGCGCTCTCCTTCCTTCACTCACCAGTATATCAAGGCTGTTCCATCTAAGGATTCTATTCATTGTCCTGACCCATCTCCAC
The DNA here is from genome assembly GCA_963573935.1 of Arctocebus calabarensis. Lineage (NCBI taxonomy): Eukaryota > Metazoa > Chordata > Mammalia > Primates > Lorisidae > Arctocebus > Arctocebus calabarensis. The sequence goes on from CAUYON010042250.1 coordinate 2,422, forward strand.
CCACACAGAATCATTATGTAATTAAGCACCTCTGTGCTTCTGTAATGAGGGCATGTGATTAATAATGTTACAATGTAATTCTTTTTCTAGACTATCACCCAATGCCATTGATGTTCAAAAGATGATGTGATTTAATTCATTCTTCATGGGAGTGGAAAGAAAATATTTTTTTCAAACTTACTACGAAGAGGTGACAAACATAAAGCATACCTAGAAGCCTACTATCTTACCTTTGAAGGGCCAATGCTAAAAACTGGTCTGGACAGTATGTTAGCAGTTAAAAAAATGGAATGTGAAACAATGATTAATTATTTGGTAGTGCTCATGGGCTTAGTGAGTGGTTTAGGTCTTCCCACTTTCTGCTGGCTAGTCTCTTAGGCTCTTGAACCTCTGCTTCCTTCTCCCATCCCCACATATACATTGTCATCCAAGGATGGCATCTTTTTCTGATGCATTTCTATAATGGGTTTTCTATAGCTTTCTCTGAAGAAGGGAGGATAACATGAAGATAGATATGCAAATTCTAGTCTACTGATATCTCTTTCATACATGTATGGTTCATTATTTAGCTTCAAGTTACAATCAAACACAATTAAGCTTTTGAATACTTGTCAGTATAACACATCCAGGAAAATCCAGACTAATGTAAAAGTAAGGACTATAAGAAAAAATATATTTTAGTAAGGGCTTAACATGGGATAGCCAAGATGCAAAGGATAACAAAGTGTGCCCCTTTCTTTTAACCAAAGACAAGGGAAGGAGAATGATCAATAAACATCAAATAGGGAAGATCTTCCTGGCATAAAAGACCTGTAATGATAGGATCCCGATAAATCATAACCGAAGGCAATAGCACCTTATGTGCCTCTGTGAAATGAATTCAGATACAATGCTATCTATCGGGGGTGATACATCTTCCTTACCTACAAAGAGCCTATATCTCTAGACAACACATTGGGGTCTTGTTCTCTCAGAACTGACACAATCCAGGACAGCTCCTAGTTGCAGTGATTGTTCTGTGAGTTTATCGACAAAGATTTATTTCCCTTCTTATCTTTTCCTGCTGCTGATAATAAAAAATGCCTCTTTCCTGAACAGTCCTATGTGGTATCTGCATATTGCATTTTGGGTTTGGGTTAATCTGACTCAGATGCCTCCTAAAGGGACTAGATCTGACTCAGATGAAAGGTAGGCCCCAACTCCCAGGCTACCTCCAGGAATAAATAGGTGTTCAAAGCTGTGCTGGAAGAGACGAGCGAGTATCAAAGCCAGATAAGACAGATGTTGTCAATAACTCCAAGGATTGCTGGTAGGGAAAGCTCCTTTGGGCACACAGGATTTACTGAAGGGCGTACCTACTCACTACTGGTGTGCCCTTCAGTAAATCCCGTAAGAGAATGAAGGAAGAATTGTATGAGGAAAAAAACAGGACCAACTTGATGCATTAGTGAGAGTTCTCCAGTGAACAGAACTAAGAGTGTGTGTGTGTCTATTTATGTCTGTATCTATCTGTGTTCTCTCTAAATACACACATATGGGGGGAAGAGGATTAGATTAGATTATAGATTAGAATTAGATCGACATAGAGATATATAAGGATATAACTAAAGACACAGATAGATGTAAATATCTATAAATATAAAGGTCCAGGAAGGCCAGTGGTATGGTTTGAAGTCTGAGAACTGAGAACCAGTAGCGTCCCTTCCAGTCTGAATCTGAAAGCCTGAGAACCAGAGTGCTGTGAGTAAAAGAAGCTCAAAGTCCCAGCTCAGTAGTCAGGTAGAGAGCAATTTCAAACATCGTTGGCCTTTTTGTCCTATTCATGCCCTCCTCAGATTGAATGATACTCACCCACTTTGGGGAGGACTTATCTGCTTTACTCAGTCTCCAAACTCAAATGCTGATCTCTTCTAGAAACATTTTCACAGATGTACACAAAAATAATGTTCAGCCAAACATCTGGACAGCCCAGTCAAGTTGAAATGTAAAATTTAACCATCATGCTTATCAGCTTATATAAAGTGTTATTGGCCAGGGGCTCAGAAGCATAAATGTCAAGACAGAATCATTCCTCCTTGAGACAAGCTTGGATTGTGCCCCCCACATCACTCAGTCAAGGCCACTAAATGCCCCTGAATTCAGAAGTCAGCATGTAACTCCCAGTTGTAACATAATTTCTTTAGCCAAGGGCAGTTCTCCATAGAAGGAAAGCAGTTCTGAGTCATCAGAAGCCAAAATTCACATAGCTTGAGGATGGGCAGACCAGCCTGTTTAAGGGATTGCATACTTTCCCGCTGAGAAATGGAAATTCCTTCTGTGACTGGCCTCAGATATCCCTCACTATGCCCTTCTCATTGCAGCCCTTAGGTAAATGAAATAGCATACAGGACTGTGTTGACCTCACTACTGGCACTCAGATTTATTTTCCTCTTAATGCTAAGTAATATTCCATTGTACGTATGTGTATATGTGTCTATGTGTATGTATTTGTACTGCATTTTGTTTGTCCTTTCCTTTGTCAATAGATGCTAGGTTACCTTTTTTCTGTTGTGAATAATGCTATGAACATGAGTGTACAGAGAGCTCTTTGAGACCCTGTTTTTAGTTCATTGTGTATATGCCTAGAAGTGAAGTTTCTGGGTAATATGTATGGCAATTTTATTTCTAATATTCTAAATAACTGTTACACTGTTTTCAGAGGTTCTCAACCTGTGGGTTGTGACCCACAGGAACTGTATGAAAGGGTCGTGGCATTAGGAAGGTTGAGAACCACTGGTTTACCTTATTGGCTGTACCATTTCACATTCCCACCGACACTGCACAACAGTTCCAATTTCAATTTCTCTACTTCCTTGCCAACAAGATGTTTTCTGTTTGGTTGGAGTTTTTAAAAAACAACCTTCATCTTAATTGGATATGAGGTGGCATCTCATTATTATTTTGATTTGAACTAACTAGCTTTTGACGTAAGTCCTGCCCTAAATAATTGAAGCTCATTTTCAAAGGAGTAAAAATAGTAAGAATACTTTCATCCCACTGAAATTGGGTAGGTTTAACATATTCATATTAGTTAATGTAACATTTCACATGCATTTTTTTATTTTGGACTTTAGAGGTGATGCTGAGGCTGACTTCTGAAGAATAGTGTCCCTAATTTTTAAACATTTTCTCCTTGTAAGTATTTAACATAAGCTTCAGTGACATGTGAGATGCTAGATAGCTATTAAGTCTAAATCATTTTTATTTATGCCCATTCTCTTCCTTCTCTTTCTCTCTCCCCCTCTTCCCCCACTCCCACCCTTGTTTATAATTTTTTGGTTTTGATTGAATCAGAAAATCATGTTTCAACAGGGAAGCAATTTGGGGAGCAAGGTATTCTGATCCAGACCATTCTCAACCAGTCCTTTCTGATTGAATCCCAGGGACTTTCCCGTACCTAGAATAACTGAGAACAGAGGACAGGCCATCAAGATAGTCATGTTAGTGAGGACCTTAGTAGACTAAAAACAGCACCCCGGTGATCCTTCATGTACCAGCAAGACTATAAGAATACTGGCATTGTTCCTAGTTCCCACCATGCTATGTATTCTTTTATAAATCTTTCAACTTTTAAATGTGTTCTAGTCACTTAAGAGTTAAACTACATAATTTCTTAGTTTTTGAAAATTCAAAAATTCTATATCACCTAGTATTCCAATAAAATATATCATGCTAAAATTGCTGCCAAATATGGCCTACTCTAAATGAAAAAGTATGTACATCTTAAAAATGATAAAACACTGTATGACATGCCACATCACTTTAGATAATGCCACAACAAAAAAGTAACAGATATACTAATAGCAATTTCCATTAATGTTGGACCCACACATGTACGATGCACTATCGGTTCGATGGATTTCTTCCAAGTGTGAGAATAGCAGCAATACTATTTTCACCTTGGATGACTCCCCCTCATCCTGCTTTTTATCATAGCAGGTGGCAGACTGTATTCTGATCTAACCTATCTCAAGATATGTGTCACTTTCTATGACAAATTAAAACAAAGCAGGGCTTTGTCATAGTTTATAGAGACTTGGAAAGGATCTGTTTCTTATCTTCTCCACTTCGTCAGTCTTCCATCCCTTTTCTGCGTTAGTTTAACCTTGTCCATTGCAAGTCTCAGACAGAGGTACATGGCTCATGATCAACATTAGAGGGTATTTAAAGGATTCAAATTAAATGGCAAAATAAAAATGTAATTTCATTCCATTTCATGAACATTCATTGAATCTCCCAGATTCTCTGCCAAGCTAAGTAGGGGATAGAGACGAGCAAACTTTTGAAATTCCCTGGCAAGCCAGTGGACTGGCAGAAGAGACAAATACTCCATAGCCAAGATGGATTATCTCTTCACTGAATCTGTTTCCTGGTCTTCCTATGCACAGAACAGGGTTTCGTTTCCTGGCTCATCTTCAACTAGTTATGGCCATATGACTAACTATTGCAGATTGGAGTGGGTAGAATAAAGGGATACCACATTCAGACCTGGCTCATAAATCTGTATGAACCTGTACTGTCTTTCTTAGAAAAATTGATACCAAGGCCTGAAGAAATTTTGGAATCTATGTGTTAAATATGGCACAACCTATATCAAACTAGCCCTCTGAGTGACCATGTTAAGACAGATGCCCTTACCCCAGTATTCCCCGGCCAACTGAACTTTACATGAGCAAAAAATTAACTTCTATTGCATCATACCATCAAGATTATAAGTTTTGTCTCTCAAAGTAACTAAGTTTTACTTTAATGCTACAAACAATATAAATCACTTTATTGACCAATAAACCAGTTGCAATACAAATCCAAAGTGCTATTTGCAGAACAGGTATTAAATCATTAAGTATGAGGGCAGCTTAACTTTTCCTCCTAGCAGAGCTCATGACACAAAATCTCAAAATATGGTACCTTGGCATGCTGAGCACTTTCAACTGGAGGAAATTGGAAGGACCACAAACTAAGGGGTTGTCTAACCTTCCCTTCTCCACCCATCTCTCACCCCTGTTTTTCTCCTGAAGTGAATCATAGACCAGAATTTTTCTTTCTCAAGATGGATCAAAGAAACTATAATCCCTATTCTACAAACAAACAAAAATAATATAAAAAGGTCACTCTCTCCCATTTTCCTTTTCCCTTGAGGGCTCTTAATCCACAGGATTCCTGCCAAGACCCATAACTGAGAGGAAAGATCACTACCTAGAAAGGCTGAAAAGAATCTGAACAGACAGACCTTGCTGGGTTCCCCCTGTCAGTCCATTACCCTAAGCTCACAACCTTTTGTTCAATCACATTTCTATACCCCTGTCCATTCTTTGTCAACAGCATGGAAACAGTTTCCTCTGTTTTTGAATGATCCCATGTCACATAAAGCATTGATTAAATAAATCTGTTATTCTTTTCTCTTATTAATTAACCTTTCATTATAAGTGTGTTGACCATGACCCTTATGAGAAGTGAGAAATGGTATGACACCTTTCTGCCCTTCACTACAAACTGCATTGATAGAGAAGTTAAGAAAAAAAATCCTGCAGGATGTAAATTATGTATCAAGGCTTCAAAAGCTTCTGAATACAGTAGAATCATCCAGCACAAAACACCATAAACTTTCACAGGGTATAGAAAAGAGTAAGAGATAAATTGGTGGAGCCCTAGTGGTGGGATTTTTCATACACCACCAAGAAATAGTCATTTCCTAAAGGAGAGTCTCAAACCCTGACTGAAAACTACTCTGAATGGAGCTGAGAATGAATAAAACATAAGAACTTGGGAAAATGGAAACAGACAACACGGAAACTTTCCAAAAGGTGCACAGGTGCTAGTTCTCAGTAACAACCATCTTTTAAAAGAGAGGAGAAAACTCTGGATGGCACTATGTGTGCTGCTTGGTAGTAGGTAGTAGCTAGTAAAAAGAATTTAGAAAATAAGTACTGGTAGTAGAAGTCATTCTGAACCAGGTTCAGATATAAATCGGAGGTATCAAACATTAAAGAAACTGTCATGTTAAGCCCTAAAACAAGTCTTAACAAATTTTTAGAGATGAAAATCATATCAAATGTCTTCTCAGACCATAGCTGAGTAAAAGTATAAATCAATTCTAAGAGGAAATCTCAAACTACACAAATACATGAAAATTAAATAATATACTGCTGAATGATCTTTGGGAATATGATAAAAACAAAACAGAAATTCAAAGAGAATTTGACTTTAATGACCAAAGCAACACAAGCTACCAAACTCTGTCTTACCCAAAACCACGGGTAAGACAAAATGTATAGCTCTGAATACCTACATTCAAAAGACAGGATTGGGCAGCATCTGTGGCTCAGTCGGTAGGGCACCAGCCCCATATGCCGAGGGTGGCGGGTTTGAACCTGGCCCCCTAGCCAAACTGCAACAAAAAAAATAGCTGGGCATTGTGGCGGGCACCTGTGGTCCCAGCTACTTGGGAGGCTGAGCCAAGAGAATCATCTAAGCCCAAGAGTTGGAGGTTGCTGTGAGCTGTGCGATGCCACGATACTCTACTGAGAACCATAAAGTGAAACTCTGTCTCTACAAAAAAAAACAAACAAACAAAAAAAAAGAAAAACAAGAAGACAGAAGGATTGCAAGTTAACAACCTAACTTCACACCTCAAAGAAGTAGGAAAACAAGAATAAGCCAACCCCAAAGCTAAAAGACAAGATCAGAGCAGAAATAAATGAAATTAGAATCAAAGAAACAGTACAATGGAACAGTGAAACAAAAAGCTAATTCTCTGAAAAGAAAAACAAAATTAGGTGATCACTAGACAGATTAACCAAGAAAAGAAAGCAAAGAATTAAAATAAGCTCAATCAGAAATGAAAAAGAGGCATCATCCCTGATTCCATAGAAATACATACAAAAGATGACCTGAGATGGCTATTAACACATCTATGCACACAAACTAGAAAATCTAGAGAAAACAGATAAAGTCTTGGAAACATGCAACTTCCCAAGGATGAAATAGGAAGAATTAGAAATCACGAAGAGACTAATAACTAGTAATGAGATTGAATAATAAAAAAAATACTGTCATAACTAGAAAATAATAATAAAAAAAAAGCCCAGGTCCAGATGAAGTCACAGAATTATATCAGACCACCAAAGAAGAAAGAACTAGTGCCAATCCTACAATAATTATTCCAAAAGAGAAGGAGGAAATCCCATAACTCATTCTATAAAGCCAGTATCACACTGATACCAAAGTCAAGATAGGAAACAAAATGAAACAAACAAAAGAAATGAAGTAAAATGAAATGAAACTGCAGGCCAACATAGCTAGTAAACATAAATGCAAAAATCATCAAGAAAATACTAGCAAACTGAATCCAAAAGCACATAAAAGAGAAAATTAACCATAATTGAGTGGGTTTCATCTCAAGGGTCCAAAGTAGTTCAATGTGCTCAAATCAAAAAATATGAATCACCACATAAACAGAATTGAAAAAAAAAAAACCTGTGATTTTCTCCATAAATTTAGAAAAAGAATTTGATAGTGTCCAACACTCTTCATAATAAAAATCCTTGACAAATTAGCCATAGAAGAAATAAACCTGAAACTAAAAGCCATATATGACAAACTCGCAACATTATATTAAATGGAGAAAAGTTAAAAGCATTCCCCCTAAGACTCAGAATAAGAAAAGGATGCCCACTCTCACCACTTCTATGCAATATAGTACTGGATGTCCTAGCCAAAGAAATTGTGCAAAAGAAAAAAAAGGGGGGCATCTACATCATGACAGAGAAGGTCAAACTCTTCCTGTTTGATGATGATATAACTCGTATCTAGAAAACACTAAAGACTACACCAATAGACTCTCACAACTGAAAAATAAAATCAGCAAAGTCTGAGGTTAAAAATTTAATGTACACATTCTGGAAGACTGAGGCAAGTGGATTGCTTGAGCTCAAGAGTTCAAGACCAGCCTAAGCAAGAGTAAGCTCCCATCTCTGCTAAAATATTAGAAAAAATTAGGCAGGCATTGTGGTTCATGCCTATAGTTCCAGCTATTTAGGAGACAGAGAGAAGAAGATTGTTTGAACCCAGGAGTTTGAGGTTGCTGTGAGCTATGACATCATAGTCTCTACCCAGAATGACAGAGTAAGAGTCAGTCTCAAAAAATTAAGTACAAAAATCAGTAGCAGTCTGGGCATAGTGGCTCACATATGTAATCCTAGTTCTTGGAGAGGCTAAGGTGGAAGGTTCCTTTGAGCTCGGGAGTACAAGACCAGCCTTGGGCAAGAGCAAAAACACATTTCTACTAAAAATAAAAAATTAGCTGAGAATTATGACAGGTATCTGTAGTTCCAGCTACCTGGGAAGCTAGGCAGGAGAATAGCTTGCACCTAGAAGTTTGAAGTTGCTGTGAGCTAAGCTGACATCACTACACTCTACTTGGGCAACAGAGTGAGATTCTGTCTCAATCCCTCCTCCAAATAAAGAGCATTTATACTCACTAATAATAGTTAAGCTGAGAATTAAATCAAGAATGCAATAATAGTGCTTGCTTCAGCAGGACATATACAGAAATTTGAATGATACAGAGAGGATTAGCATGGCTCCTAAACAAGGATAACACAAATTCATGAAGCATTCCATATTTTTATTAAAATAAAATAAAATAAATTTTAATGTAATAACATTATATCTGCAAAGAAAATAAAATATTTGGCAATATATTTAACCAATGATGTGAAATATCTCTGTGAGGAAAACTACAAAACACTGGTGAAAGAAATCATGGACAACACAAACAAATAGAAAAACATCCCAAATTTATGGATTAGAAAAAAAATCAATACTGATAAAATACTCCCCAAACTAATCTACAGAGTCAATGCCACTACTACTAATGTAATTCTTCATAGAAATAGCAAAATCATCCTAGATTTCATATAGAATCAAAAAAGAGCTCAACTAGACATAGCAATTCCATTCAAAATGAACACATCTGTAGTCATCACATTAACTAACTTGAAATTATACTACAATGCTATTGTACTCAAAACAGCAGGGTACTAATATAAAAATAGACTCATATCAATGTAATAGTATAGAGAACTCAGAAATAAAACCACACATCTACAGCCAACTAATCTTTTTTTTTTTTTCTGCAGTTTTTTGGCTGGGGCTGGGTTTAAACACACCACCTCCAGCATATGGGGTACACACCCTACTCCTTTGAGCCATAGGCACCACCCCACAACAACCAACTAATCTTTAACAAAGCAGAGAAAAACATACACTAGGGGGAAAGTGCCCTATTTAATTAATGGTACTGGAAAAATTGGATAGCCATATGCAAAAGAAGGAAACCAGATCCCTGTCTCTCACAATACATAAACATTAACTCAAGATAGATTAAAACTTAAATGTAAGACCTGAAACCATAAAACTTCTAGAAGGAAACCTATGAAAAACTCTTTTGGATATTTGTATAGGCAAAGTATGACTAAATAATCCATGACTAACTTTATGATGAAAGCAAATATAGCAACAACAAAAACAAATACATTGGACTTAATTAAACTAAAATACTTCTGCACAGCAAAAGAAATAATCAACAGGGTAAATAGAAAAGCCTACAGAATGAGAGATAATATTCACAAACTATAAATCTGACAAAAGACTAATACCCAGAGCCCATAAAGAACTCAAACAAATCAGCAAGAAAACAATGAATATCCCACCAAAAAAGTGGACAAAAGGACAACACCTGTGACTCTGTGAGTAGGGTTCTGGCCCCATATACCCGAGATGGCAGGTTCAAACCCGCCCCAGCCAAACTGCAACAAAAAGCCAGTCATTGTGGTGGGTGCCTATAGTCCCAGCTACTGGGGAGGCTAAGGCAAGAGAATCACCTAAGCCCAAGAGCTGGAGGTTGCTGTGAGCTGTGACACCATGAAATTCTACCAAAGGTGACAAGGTGAGACTTTGTCTCTAAATAAATAAATAAATAGTGGGCAAAATACATGAACAGACATTTTGCAAAAGATAAGAGACAAATGTCCAACAAACATATTTTTAAAAGCACAACATCACTAACCATCAGGGAAATACGAATTAAAACAATAACATGTCACCTTACCCCTGTTGAAATGGCCATTATTAAAAAGTCTAAAACATAATAGATCTTGGTATGGATGTGTGAAAAAAGGAACACACATACACTGCTGTATGGAAAGTAAATTAGGATAACATCCATGGAAAATCATATGGAGATTTCTCAAAAAATGAGAAATAGATTTATCATTTGATCTAACAATCCCACTATTAGGGATTTACCCAAAGAAAAAGAAGTCATGAGCCAAGATGGAGATCTGTAGCCAGCTTTCCTCAGAGGTTCCCGTCCAGAAGGAGAGTTAAAGGACAGAAACTCAGCAAGAAAGCTGATGGTTTGGATCTGAGCCAAAAGAAAAGGTCAAAGAGTGCACATCAACACTGCTAGGGCGACCTAAGACCCTGAGGACACAAACAAAAAGGTACAGAGCACATCACCAAGCCAACGGGAGTCCCCTCCCCCATGAGAGAGGTTCACAGTATACTCCATACCTCAATACAAACAAGCGAGCAGACTTCAGATGTCCTCCCACTCTACCCTACGGGAGAGACCCTCTAAAAACCAGACCTCCTTCCCCTACTAGGGTGCCCTGGCTCTCTCCAGCCAGGCATAAAACTGTATATACTCTCTACCTGCAAGTTGGTGTTCCTGGCGTTCCCCTCCACTCTCATTCCGAGGTCTGGAGACCTGTTCCCCACAGAGTCCAGATTCTTGTTAAACGGTGCTGGTTTTCCGGCTCCGAGTGGTGAGAGGGGAGTGAGCCGAGAGACCTGGCTGCTGGGAAGGTCTCCTGAGGCATGAAATGGCAGCTGGCTTCAGCAACCAGCTCTGGGAACAGTAGCAGGAGAGCTGCACACCTGAGGATGTTTTGAGGAGACACTCCCAGTCTTCTGGGTGGCCAGGGGAGGCGGGTGGATTCTCTGGTGCCGGCAGAACGGATGGCAACCAACGCACCTGAAGCATTTGCCTGAGGTGGTACCTGCTGGACAGAGTGCAGGGAGGGGCTGCTTTGCTTAACCTGGCCCTCAGGGGATGAAAGCTGAGACAAAGGGCAGGAACTCACAGACTGAGTAAAACCCATTTGCAGCTCCAGTCTGATCAGGGAAAATAGCCTTGAAAGAAATAAATTCTAAGAACTTGTTCTACTCCAGCAGCAACATCAATCAGGGACCGGGCTGGAACTGAGTGAATCGCCCCAGCCCCTGTTAAGTACCCAGATTGTCAGACCTCACCTCCCCCTGCCAAACAGTGACAGGGAGTAGTGGACTGGTTGTGGAGCCACAGACCTCACTGTGACCCAGGCAGGTGCAAACCTCTGGAGCACTTGCTCATTGGAGGAAACTGATCACAACTATTACCACCGACTGGGTGTGATAGAGGGGCAAGGTTGAGAAGGAGGCATCAACCTTCCCAGACTAATTTGCTTGCTGGGGGGTGCCCTCCTGAGCTCATTGAAGTGAATTATACAAGAGCTTCCAGCGGATCCCTGCTATCCAGTTGCCACAGACGTTTTTAACTCTTCCATTTGAGATCAGTGCTGGCTAGGACAATTGATTGGGACCTCTTCACCTGGGCTAATCACCCAAGGACTTTCCAAAGTGGTATCCTGGGTGTGTGGTAGTGGGAAGGTTTGATTTGGCTTTTTTTCAATTGTTGTCTGTTGGGGTGCAGTGACTTAATTCTGGTATTCCTTCACAGCTCAGATTTCAATCCAGAGTAACAGATTCTCTAGGGTAAGACAAAGACTAGCTGAAAACAAGACAGAGCCACTTAACCCCACCACACCAAGAAGGTTCCCAGTTTCTCAAGCAGTGGCTCTCTACGAGACCTTGGCAAAACTCTAGGGGAAAAGGGACAGATGCCAGTCCAAGCTTTTAAGCAAAGAACTGGTCAATCACTACTTTTAGAACTCCCAGCCCAAATTGTCCTTATCTACTCATCTAGCCAAATGGTGTAAAATTAATCATGGGGCAGAATCAATGGAAAAGCTCTGGAAATATGAACAACCAAACTAGGTCAAACCACCCCAGGAATAATCTGGCAGACACAAGCGAGGATCCTATGCATAAAGAGATGGCTGAAATGTCAGAAATTGAATTCAGAATTTGGATTTCAAACAAGATCAATAAAAGAGAGGAAAAGTTGGATTTAGAAATTCTGGGTGCATTTCAAAAATTGTCTCAAGAATTCAAGGAATTCAAAGACCAAATGACCAAAGATTTGGACACATTGAGGCAAGAAATTGCAGCCCTCAAAGATCTGAGAAACAAAGT
>CAUYON010042252.1:0-18021 GCA_963573935.1 Arctocebus calabarensis
GTTTTCATATAGTAAATGAGAAAATATCATGAATGTTATGTCAATCAGGTTGATAAAATATCTCAGATTGCATGTGAAGCCCCCACACTGTACCCCATGGTTGAACTAATGTACACAGCTATGATTCAATAAAAAAAAAAATAAATAAAAATTGTTAAAGTAGGATACACTCTACTTGTTTATGATGTATTTTTCTTATATCATTGTGTGTATGGCACTAACTTTTTTATTCTTGCATGTATGTTCATGGCAGATACTGGTGTATAGTTTTCTTTTTTCTAATGTTTTCTTTGGTGGTGTTATAGTATGATGGTCTCATTGGATGAGATGGGAATGATTTACTCCTCTTCAGCTTTCTGAAAACATTTGTGTAGAATAACTGTTATTTCATTCTTAAATATTTGTTGAAATTCACCAATACAGTTATCTGGGTCCAGTGATCCTTTTCTGGGAAAAAAATTCAACTAAAAATTCTATTTCTTTAATAAATGTTAGACTATTAAAGTTATCGATGTGTTCTTGAGTGAGGCTTTATTAGTTTGTGTCTTTATCTCTTTTTTTTCTGATCAGCCTGGCTAGAGATGAATTAATTTTATCGATCTCTTCTGAGAGCCAGACTACTCTTCTTTATTGTTTTCCTTTTTTAAAATTTCATTGATTTCTTCTTTGATCTTCATTATAATCTTCTGTTTACTCTCGGTTTAACTTGCTCTTCTTCTAGTTTTCTTTTTATTCTGTGAAAGAGCCTGCTTTATTGGGAAGCAGAGTGCTGCACAGTGACCAACAAAGGCCACCCAAGGGACAACTTATCCACAATATTCTAAAAGATACAAAGGATGTTTGCTAATATCAATCTACTGGAACATGGGTTCCTCTGGGCAGCTTCTCCAACCTCATCCCTCAGGGGTTAGCAAAACTTCCATTTTCCTGATGGCAACTGTGGTTCAGGAGTGATAGATCTCAGGGGTGCCTTCTTGTTTTTTATACAGAACATTTTCTTTAGATTTTTTTTAAGTCTTCATTTGTTACTTTCATTCTGTGTTCTCTGAAGGCCATCAGACCAGCTTCTGTACAAGTTGCCTTAATGTCAGCACCAAAGAGGTCATCTTTAGCCATGATCAAGTCATCCAGTGTTATATCAACAGCCAACATCAACCCACTTGTGTGCACCTGAAAGAGGTGCTTCTTAGCCTTTTCGTCAATCAGGGGAACTCAATCTTCCTGTCCATGTGGCCTTTTCTGATAGGTGTTTGATCCAAAGTTTCTATTCAGTTTGTGGCCATAATAACTTTCACATCTCCCCTTAAATAAAATCCATCCAATTGGTTCAACAGTTCCAACGTTGTTTGCTGAATTTCTCTGTCACCACCAGTATTTGAGTCATATTTTTTGTGCTAGAGGCATCAATTTCATCAATAAACACAATGGAAGATACATGTTCTTTAGCAACTCAAAACAATTCCCGTATGAGTTTAGACCTATCACCTAGGTAGGTACTTCTGAATGAGTTCAGAGCCAACCACTCTCAAGAAGGTGGCCAAGGTTTCATTTGCTACTGCTTTGGCAAACAAGGTTCAACCTGTGCCAGGTGGACTGTAGAGAATGACCCTGTTAGGGAGCTTTATACCCATCTCTTCATAATATTCAGGCTGGGTGAGAAGAAGCCCCACAGGTTCCTTAATTTCCTGCATTTGGATGTCCAGCCCCCAAATATTTTCATAAGTCTCCTGAAGGCCTTTTCCACCTTCATTGCTGTGACCAGGAGATCTGTGTCATTTATCAGCACTCTATTACAGCATGCACCTTGTGGTTGAGCAGGTGGTTGAGCAACCTGCTGGTTCCAGCAGATCCTTGTCTACAAATGAAAGAATGCTCATGTAGTGTTCTGAGCCCACAGATGTAGACACGATGGCGTGATTGTCACTAATGATCTCTTCTAAGGTTCCTGACATTGGCATCCCCTCTCAGATCATCCACTTTTGATATTTCCTTCTCTTGCTTTTCTTCTGATGATTTCATTTGTTCCTGATTTCTAATGAATTCTTCCTCCGTGAGAAGATAGTTTTATAATTCTCTCTAACTTTGACAATTTTAACAAGCGCTGAGTGTGAGGTGTCACCAGTGGTAGTTTACTGGTAGCATCTTTCTCTTCTTCTTTTTCCCCACTCTAGTTGGTACATTAAGTTTATATTTTTCTTGTCCTTGTCATCTTCTTGCCACCTTCAGAACCACAGTCACCACTCTTTGACCTGTCTTGCCTCAGCCACTCAATCTCTTTTTCTAGATTTTTAAAGTAGAAACTTTACTCACTGATTTGGGACCTTTCTTATTTATAACATAGGCTTTTAGTGTTATAAATTTCCCTACTTGAATAGTAGCACTGAAAGTGCTATTCTTTAACAATATCTTGTACATTTCAAGATGCTCTATTTTTGTACATTTATTTCAAAATACTTTCTAATTTCCCTTTTAGTTTGCTCTTTGCTCTTTAGCCCTTTGGTTATTGAGAAGTGTGTTACTTATGAAAATATTTGGAGATTTTTCCATAGATGTATTATTTATAAGTTAATTCTTTAATTTCCTTGTGTTTACAGAACATGCTTTGTATCCTTTATATGGCTTGAATCCTTTAAATTTAATGAGACTACTTTTGTAGGTCAGAATCTGGCCTGTCCATGGGCACTTGAATATACATTTTGCTGTCTTGAATAGTCAATTAGGTCAAGTTGATGGGTAGTTTTGTTCTAGTCTTCTAAATACTGATTTTCTGTCCACTTGTTCTATAGATCACTATGAATGTAGTGTTTGTGTAATCTTAGGTTTTTCTATTTCTCCTTTAGTTTTATCAAATTTTCCTTTAAGTACTTTGAAGTTCTGTTATATTAATTTTTAAGATTGTTATTTCGTCTAGACAAATTGATCACTTTATTATTACAAAATGACATTTTTCATCTGTGGCAATATGCATTCCTCTGAAGTCTATTTTGTCTTATATTAAAATAAACACTCCAACATTCTTTGGATTAGCATTAACATGATTTTTTTTGTTGTTGTTGTTCTTTTAATTTTAGCCTATTTTTGTCTTTATGTAAAAAATCCCCTTGTAGGAATCATGTAGTTGGATCTTGCTTTTTTATCCAAACTAACTTTTAAGTTGGCCCATTTAGATCATTTACAACTAATAATGCAACTAATAATATCCTTATTAAAATAATAAACCCTATCATTTTACTATTTGTTTTCTATTTGTACCATCTGTACTTTATTACATTTTTTTCTTTTTCTGCTTCTTTGGATTATTTGAATTTTTTTAAGGATTCCTGTGGCTCAGCAGGTAGGGTGCCAGCCCAATATACCAAGGGTGGCAGGTTCAAACCTGGCCCCAGCCAAACTGCATCAAAAAAATAGCTGGGCATTGTGGCGGGGGGCGGGGGGGAGCTGTAGTCCCAGCTACTCGAGAGGCTGAGGCAAGAGAATTGCCTAAGTCCAGGAGTTGGAGGTTGCTGTGAGCTGTGACTCCATAGCACTCTACCAAGGGTGATAAAGTGAAGACTCTGTCTCTAAAAAAAAAAAAAACAAAAAAAAACTTTTTAGCTATAATTCTGTCATTTTTGTAGTTACCATGGAGCTTATAATACAATGACTCTTGAACAACATGCTTTGAATTATGTGGGTTGACTTATACATGGGTTTCTTTTTTTCAATAAGTATAGTCAGAACTCCATATTGTCAGATTTTGCACTGCCAACCAAACACAAAGTACAATGTTCACTGAATACAAAACTCATGAATACAGAGGGTTGACTTTTCATGTCTGCAGATCTAGCAGGGCCATCTGTGGAACTTGAGTATGAATAGATTGTGGTGTTCATGGGCGGTCCATAGAACTGATCTCCTCTGGATACTAGAGGACAACTGTGTGTATCTTTAATTCATTGCTGGCTTTCTTTAAATAATAATATACCACTTTGTGTATAGTAGAGAAATTTATAATCATATCATTTCTTCTCTCCCAGTCTTTGTGCCTATTGGTGTCACACATTTTAATTTTGGCATATGTTAAAAACTCCACACAACATTGCTATTTTGTATTTATCTATCAACCAGTTATCTTTTAAAGAGATTTAAATAATATGAAAAAACCCTTATTTATTTACACATATTTCCCCACAGTTGCCTTTCCATTGCTCTTTATTCCCTTGTGTAGATTTGTATTTTCATCTTACACCATTTTCCATATGCCCAAAGGACTTTCTTAGCGTGTGAATCTGCTGTTGTGAATTATTTCACCTTTGCATGTCTGAAAAAGTCTTTGTTTCATCTTTATTTTTTCAAACATATTTTCACAAGGTGACAGGATATTTTGTTTTCAGTGCTTTAAATATGTTGTTCCATTTCCCTCTCATTTACATTGTCTCTGCCGAGAAATCTGCCATTCTTAGCTTAGCTGCTTAGTATATCTATTTTCTCTTAATTATTTACATTATCAGTGGTTTTGATCAGTTTGACTGTGACTGGAATTGACATGGTTTTTTTTAATGTTTCTTCTAATTGTGGTTTGTTGAGTTTTTTAGATCTGTTAGTTTGTAATTTTCATTAAATTTGGAAAATGGCCATTATTTTTTCAAATGTTGGTTACTTCCTTCATCTTCTCTCCTTCAGGGACTCCAGTAACAAATATGTGCTACTGTTCACTGATGCTCTGTTTATTTTAATTTTTTTCCTGTTTCATTTTAGATAGTTTTTGTTGCTAAGTCTTCAATTCCATGTATGTTTTGTTCTTTTATTTTTGCAGTTTTGGCCAGGACCAGGATTTGAACCTGCCACCTCTGGGGCTGGCGTCCTACTCCTTGAGCCACAGGCGCCCCTCCAAATGTTTTGTTCACTAATGTATAACCTGCCAATCTTGGAAATTGTGATTTTCATCTCAAAGTTCAATTTGAATATCATTAATATCTTTCATGTCCCTACTTAACTTTTGAAAAATTCAGACTGCTCTTATAATTGTTCTAATGCTCTTGTCTGATAATTATAATATTAATTTAAATGGATGAATTTTTCTTTCTCCAATGAAAAATGTTTCACATTTTTTGCTTCTTTGCATATGTGGTATTTTTTTACTGAACTCCAAGCACTTAGATTTGTACCTATTGCATGTTGATATTTTTATTTAAAATTTTAGAAATTTTAAATTTTTAAAACTTATAAATTTTAAAAATTTGTAAAGTTTGTTCTAGAGCACAGTTAAGTTCCTTTAAACAGTTTGCTTCTTTTGGATTTTAATTTTAAGATTTATTAGGTGGGACCAGAGAAGCATTTAGTCTAGGGCTAAATATGCCCCTTATCTAGAATAAGAGCTTTCTGAGTGTTCTACCCAGTGTCCCATAAATTATGAGATTTTCTAATCTGGCTAGTACGAATAATCTTATATGAATGCTGGGTAATTTTCTCTGTAATCCTTTCAGGTAGTTCTTTTTTTTCCTTAATCTATTGAATACTCAAAGGGTATTTGTAGACTTTCAAGCTCTTTTTTAGGGCAGCTTTCTCTTGTAGTCTGTCTGGGGGGACTCTGTCCACCTTGTTTTCTTAGGTCTCTCTACTTGGGGATTATGATGAGCTCTGCCACAGTTTCCCTTCTCTGTGTCATGATGTGGGAATCTTCCCAAGGCAGTAAGCTGGGCCACTTGAGTGCTCACCTCCTTTGTTTCCAACTCTCTGGAGTACAATCTTTTGCTGCACAGTTTCTTGGAAACAGCTGTTATATTTAGTCTAGCTTTTTGTATGTTACAGGAAGAATGGGAAATTTAATTCCTGTTCCCTTGTCTTGGTCAGAAGCAGAAGTTGTATGAACACTTACATTTAAAATGTATTGACAGTATACAGTGATTTATAAGAAAGATCAAACTTTTGACCTAATAATTCTACCTCTGAGAACATAAATTATTCTAAAAAGGAAAAAGATGTTACATACACAAAATTCTTTAGAGCATTACTTGTAATGAGAAAACTAGAGGAATCTGTTTAACAAAAGAGTGGTTAAAATCAAAACATATTTATTCAGTGAAATATTAGGGATTTATTTTAGATGACAATTTCTAAGATTTTCAGTATTAAAAATGCTTATCACTATATTAAATTTATTAATTATATATTAAAATATTCCATGAAATATCATCACAACCCCCCAAAAGTATACATTTATATGTGGATAACAGTGAAAAAATAATACACAAAATGACATAGCATATTAGGGAGACAGAATTGAGTATTTCCTCCTTTTAAGGAATATATATTAATCGTTGCATTAGAAGTCATCGATTTGGAATTAATTTGATTATTTTAAGTTATTACAAAATATTAAAAGCATACAAGGAGGTATTAAGAATAAGATAAATACTTGTGGACATACTACTCACCTTAAGAACGCAGAACTATTAATGTAATTGAAGGTCCCTGCTGTAGTACTCTGCAGTTGTTTCTGTCTCCTCTCTCTTGAAGTAACTACTATTCTGACTACTGCATATGTTAATCTCTGAACTTTATAAATGCATTACACTTATTTTTTCTGACTTGATATTTTCACTCAGTATTATGTTTGTAAGATTTGTTGTGTGGCATTTCTGTGTATGGGTGCACATAGTTTGATGATCAATTCCAGTGATGATGAACAGTTAGATGGCTCAATTTTTCACCATTACAGCCATTTGTTATAAAAATTCTTATGCCCGACTCTCTGTTAATGTGTGTGTCTCTAGGCTAGTGTATGTGGGTATGAGTGAAGTTGCAGGCTATTGGTTCAATAATTCTGTTTGATGGAACTAGGCTTCCATAACCTCTCTGGCTTACCTGTTCTCTGGAAGGTGGTGTGTTTATGAGTATATATTTTTAAAACTTTTTTTTTCCACGTGAGTCTTAAAAAGCACCAATAAATTGCACTATTAATCAGATCATCTAAAATTGAAGTGACAATCTGGAGCCTTTGCGGTTTGCCCATACGGCTATGCCTTGATTATCTAGAATTGAGGAAGACTCGTAGAATTTTGGTATTTATTTTGGCACCATGTGTGATTCCTCAGGCATCAACTCACTGTATGATGGAGCTTTTGGGATTTGCCTGTTGGACCAACCTTGGGGTCACCTGTATCACTGAGTTGCATTGCTTCCTGCCTACACTCATGTTTGTACTTAGACCCCTGTGCTCTGGTCAGCCTACTTCTGTCTGCTCTGGAAAGCTGTCCTGTTGCCACCAATGTTTTCACATGACAAGAAAAATCAATTGCCTACAACCAACTCAGTCACCTTCACCTGTTATAAACTACCGTCGTCTCTCCCCAAACCCCTCCTCAGACCATAGTCAATCATCAGTTTATCATGTTCCTTGGTTTCTTTGAGTTGGATTCTTGTGGGGCTTTTTTAGGTTTTTAGTGTAGGATGATGTCAAAAAGCCCAAAAGATTTCAAAACCCTCCAGCGTTTGATTGCTACTAAAAGGTGACACCTCCCTGTAGTATTGTTTGTCCTCCCACAGCTGTGGGAGGTTCCCTGGCTCAGCTGAAAGAGGAAGGAGAGAAAGATGAACGAGCAGCCACATGGCAGTGCCATCAGTTCTCTTCTACCCGGAAGGAAGCTGTTAAATAGGCCAGCTAACTTTGCCCTTCCTTCTTTCTAATAGGCCCTATGCGATCGTTATTATCATCTGCTAATTACAGGCCACTCACTTGCAACCCCCACCAATGCTTCTACCTCTCCTTCCCCTACCTCCACCCCACTGTGCTACGTTTTAGCCCTTTGCTTGGGCAGAACACACAACTGTTTTAAATAGAGCTGTACAGTGTTTTGGATTTTTTTCTTCCTATTGTAAAGTTTGTGCTCCCTGAGGATATGTCTATTTTGGTTATCATTATCTTATCCCAACCTGAGAGAGAGGGTGTGATGGAGGGAAATCAGTGTGATCAGAGATTATGACCCTGAGTAATGGCTATTAAAATGCCTTCCCTTAGCTAATTGTATAAAGATAAGGAGCCATGAGAATATGCTGCTGGGGCCCCCTCCCATGGTTTGGGAAGGGGCAAGTGGGGAGATGAGGGGGACTCTGATGGTAGGCTTTGGTAGCACCTGTTCTATAGTGTGCTTGTGCTAACAACCTAGGGAGAAGCCTTGAATGGTACCTTTGTCTGTGGCATGTGTCCATTGGGAGGGAAAGAATGGGCACAGTATGCAGATATACATTAGAAAAGAAAGTTTCAGCAAGCTGGGTGAGACACATTTTTCAAAAACCTCTTTCTTCTGGGACCACCAAAACCAAGTTAGCCACATGCCACAGACTAGTTGCAGGGCTCTAGAATGAGGACCATTGAAGCTATTAGTACATAGTGTCCACTTATTGGAACTCTTTTTAACAGTGACTGTATAGTTACTAAATGTCATTTCACTGGATAAGGCAATTACCCTTAGTTGCTTGAGTTTGCAAGAGACTAGTGTACAGGGTGGCCATAAAGTTCATCTGCAAACTATCTTAAATTGCACCTGAACTTTATGGCCACCCCGTATTATTCTCATTTTGATTCTTACTATAGCTCTGTAAGAAAAATCACCATCTCTTTGCTTTCAGAGGAGGAATTTGAAGTGCCAGAGGTCAAACCCCTTGCCCCGTTGTTTGTTTGGTAAGAGGCAATGCCACGTAGCCTCAAACCCAAGTTTCTTTGGCTTTAGAGCCTGGGCTTACAACCTCTTGCCTTGGCCTGCCTCTTGCTGCTTCCCTTCAAGGCTGTTGTAGAACAAAGGGTATGATCCTTCTCCTTTCCTGACCCCTGCAGTTCTCTGTCCATTTGGTCAAGGTGGTTCCTGCCACATGAGACTAGCAGAATGCCTGGTGTTTAGCGCTGCTGGGGATGCTTGCAGGAATGGGTGCATATGTCAGCCTTAAGGAAAGCCAGGAGAGTTGGGCCAAATGGAAGGTAACCCCTCCTCAAAAGCATTCTGCTATGCTATATATACTGGAGAGAGGCCTTCAACGAAGCCTTGTGATGATTTTCAATTAAAATTTCTTTTCATAGCTTTTTCTGTGTGTATACATGAAGAACAGCTGGGTTTTTGTCTCTGTGTTTGTTAGTTTAAGGAAATATTTAATTATAGGTTATAAAGTAGTATTTTTCAAACTTTTTTTAGTATCTTCTTCCCAAGGAGCTTTTTATGACGTTTTTTTCTTAATCACCCATGCACTCCATGAAATTTAAATTCTATAGCCAGTACTGTGTATCTGTTTAAGTACCGTGCCCCTGTGGAGGACCATAAACCTTTGTATTATTTAAGGTGCTTTTGCACCCAGAAACCTGTTTTCATATTTCTTACTCCTGGTGGGAATGCATGGTCTGAAGTATTGATATTTATTCAGGTCCAATAGCTGATGACATGAGAAATGCTTATACAGTTATAGAAATGAAAACAAAATACAAGTGATCGGCAGCCAGTAGTATCTATTAGGATAGCAAAACAATTTGGTTCTAATGAACATGTAATTACAGCTGCCAGGATATAGCTATTAAATAAATGAAGTCTAATGTGTTGGCCAAGGAAATAGGATGGGTGGTAGCGAGGTCCAGAGATGTTGAGCCTTGTTGCCTTGGGCAGCTCTGTAGAGATGAAGAAGTCTCTGACCTATTTGAGCATAAGGAAAGGCTCCCCAAAGGTTAGAGCACACATCCAGGTCAGGAGGCCAGGATGCTCTTCTTCAGAAATTCTTAGATGCTTTTATGATTTTCTGCTGTGGGCATTAGGCTATTAGTTTTTAGCTGAGTAGTGTTTTTGATAGGATTTTGTTTTGACTTTTTAAAAATTGTGGATATATATATATGTGTGTGTGTATCTCCTATATATGGTATATGTAACAGAATTATATAATGAAATTAACCATTTTTAATTATACATATGTAAGACAGAATTTATATGTATTTTATCTACTTTTAATTGTACAATTCAGGTCTCTCACCTTTTCTCCTCTATGAGAGGGACCCACTTCCAACTCTCCTTGGAAGTGCTCTAAACTTTCCTCTTTGTTCTTCTTAAATAAAATTTCTCTTTGTTATCCTGAAAAAAATAATTTTACAATTTAGTGGCATTAATTTCCTTCATAATGTTTTATCATCATCACCACTATCTATTTCCAGAACTTTTTCATCACCCCAAGTAGAAATTCTGTTCTCATTGAACAATATCTCCCCTGTCTCACTTTCCCCCAACCCTTTGTCTGTCTATAAATTTGCCTGTTGTAGATACTTTAGACAAATGTAATCACAGTACTCGCCCTCTTGTGTCTGGTTTATTCCACTTAGCACAATGTTTTCTCCAAGGTTCATCCATGTTGTAGCATGTATCTGATAAGAGTTTAAATGTATTTGCACATTGAGTACGTTCATGCATATTCATGTATCCATTACATTTTAATTTCTTGGAAGGCAGACAATAGAGAGGATGTGTATTACCACCAGCAATTCTATCAATTATCTTTTAAAGAACATTTCTTTAGTTTTCTTTATCTTCCTTCTTTGAACATTAATTTAGAGCTGACAGAAATGATTATGGTCATAGTAGGATTTCTAGTTCTTTGAACCTTATTTCTATCTTGGAATTACTCTAGTTCATAAAATAGACATAAAATAATTATCATTAAAAATATATTGGGCAAGGCTGTAATACTTCCCAAAAATTCAGGTTTAACTCAGGAGTGGGCAACTGATTGCTATTATATCTTCATTTTTTAAAAGCCCCATTGCTGAGGTCTACAGTAAAGCAATTAAGCCTTCTGAGAAGAAACTAAGGCATTGTCTTGTTTAAAAACATTTACTATGTTCCATGATATTATGATTTTAAAATAATGTTTAGGTGTTGAAATTTTGAAATGGCCTCTCACATGCAACTGTGTTCAGCTTTGTAAACCATGGTGATGGACCATTTCCAGCAGTCTGGGGTTTTGGTGGAAGCCAGCTATGCTGAAGGGACCCACCGCTGCCTACCAGGGCTCCATTCATAACTCTCAGCCCCACAGGACAGTGTGGAAGATAGTGGTCAGAACGGGGGCCTTGGGTTGCCTTTGAGTTTGGTTTTGGTTAGAAGCAAGTGGTGATACTGAGTGTGGCTGTGAAGATGCTGGCTGGGGGAGTGTCCTAACCCAAGCATAGTCCTTAAATAATGGCTTAGTGTAACATACATCCATTGGTAGTTCATGTACTAGCTGTGCAGGAAAATCACTTGTGGGGCTTTGACAAATACCAATGCCAGGCATACACCTGTGCCCAGTTAAATCAGGTGGTGGTGGTGGGGAATCAGTGGTTTAGGGCTTCCCACACAATGATTCTCCCCTGGGACCAGGCCTAGGAACCCTGAGCTGTGTCAGTAAGTGGGATGCTGGCCACCAGGTAATGGCAGGATATGGGTTCTGTGGGCTTTACAGGGGTCTAGCAGCAAGTCCTCCCAGGTGTGTGTCTCCAGATATAGATTGATTACAGTTGGTGGAATTTTAGTAAACTAGGAAGTTAGTAAGTTAGGCATTTTTAGAGTTAAAATTCTAAGGTGTTGAAATCCTCCGTAGAAATACAGAATTAATATACTAGAATACACTCTTATTGTTTCACATACCTGTTTCTGCCTTTTTTCTTTCTTTCTTTCTTTTTTTTTAGTTGCCTAATTTATAAAGAGTAGTGTATCAATAAGGCAAATTTGTGGAATCATGTCTGTGAAGCTGCACCTTGGGGGTATCAACATCTAATAGAAGCTCGCCCCCTAGTGCCAGATTCTCTACTTGACATGCCCTCTGGCCTTTAGAGTAATGGTATTGAGAGGCAGCCCTCCTAGGGAGCCTCAGGGTCTTCTGTTTAGACTCTTCTGTCTTTCAGATAATATCATTGAAGTCCAGAGAGATTAATTAGCTTCATAGCATGAACAAAAACTGCCCGACCACCAGCTATATGCTGTGCTAATACATCATCTCATTTCATCTGAACAACATGAGATGCGGGGACTTGTCTTCCATTTGAGTAAGATGTAAGCTGAGGCCCCAGAAGCTGGGCAACTTGTTTTAGAAGTAGAAAACGGTGGAGGCAACATGCAAACTAAGTTCTTTCTGAGTCAAAATCCTATGTGTTTTCTTGATGCTGTGCCGTCCTGAGGGCAGAAGTCGGGGGAAGTACTTCCACCCTTTGTCTCCTCTCATACCCGAATCTCACCTGCCTTCTCCCAGCTAAGTGTGCCCCATCCTTCAAGCTCTGTCTCTTGTAATCTTCCTTTGTGAAACCTCCTCTCATTACTCAAGCTCATACCAATCCCACCCTCCTCTGAATTGGGGTGTTTGTGAATGCCATTCCACTCTGCTTGGGCTTAATTACTCTCCCCTTAATGACTCTGTCACTGTAAGTAGTTATGCCATTTCGGGGCGTGTGCTCCAAGTGTATGCCTCCAGCATGGGCTGTCCTTAGGCCAGGAGGAGCTGCTACTTCCAGGGTCACTTGTCAAGCCCTTGTCACTAACTTAGGGTGTCACCCCAGCTTCCTTTGGGAAGAGCCAGGGTGAGCTTGATCACAGGAGAGTGAGTAAGACAGTCCAGCCACTGCTGACCCTGCAGTCTGTTTGTGGTTCACTCCACTTCTGGCTGGCTCTGAGATGCCTTGAGGAGGCTGTATGCTTCTACTGGTAGTTCATTAGATGTAAGTCCTGGAAAATTATTATAGAACAGATCATTAAAATCCCTATTTTTCTTTCCATAGGGAAACTAGGAGTCTGCCAAAAATTTTTAGAGGTGCAGAAGCTGCTAATCTTTTAGACTTTTCTTCATTTCTTTGGTTTCTCCTTATCTGAAAAATGGGGGCAGGTAGGATAGGAGATTGAGAGAGGCTGGGGTGCATAGGTGTAGTTGAGGCTGCCATGGCCCGGCAGTGACGAGGCTGTTCCTGCACTGGTGGCTGGTAAGGGCCTTCTTTTAGCGTGTGAATCTGGGATGGATTTAAGCTTTGCTGCTGCTAGGAAGGTGAACAAACAGGCCACAAACAAATCAGTCTTCTATGTGCAATAGACGGGAGAAGAAAATGCAGAGCTCAGCTGCATTAATGCCCTGGTGGGAAGGAAGATGGATCAGAAAGAACCACTTCAATGATCCTGATTTGGAAGATCTCTCCTCTGAGAGTTACTAATTAAGCTTGCAAGTGTTAAAGGGGATCTTAGGTCTAATTAATTTTGAAATTTTTCTTGGGGACCTTTTTTAGGAAATGGGCATTCTAGAGTCAGGGAGAGGTGTTGGTAATTTAAGACTGCTTTAGAAAATTTGCATTGCAAATGCTGCTAAATGTCAGCAAGGGACTATGAAACTCTGACACCTTGTTGGAGCTCTTGGTGCTGATTAAATTCTTGTCTCCAGCCAAGAACTGGCAGCTTATTCTCCTTAATTTTCATGCAGTAATCGGTGTTGAAAGAGTATTTCTTTGACAGTTGCCCTTGGGGAAAACTGGACCAGGGCTTGTTATTTAGGGCGGACAATTAAGTGGGAGAAAATAATAACTGGACTTGAGGTCTTCATTTAGTTCCAAGAATGTCAACATTATCAACCTCTTTTCAATATTTATTGCAAGCTTTGGTGAATAATGGAAATCAGGAGTAGACAAATCCATTTTGGAGTTAAGATGAGTAAATTTTAATGGTCTAATTAAAATAAGTTGAAATCTCTTCTTCAAGATGAATTAGTCCTTCCCACAAGATAAAGTTTGAGAGTTAGTAATAGTTTTGTTTTTCTCTATGGAGATAACTTTGAATTAAAAACTTACTGGAGATTATCAGAGCCCCTTCTGTTCTGAATGAAGAAGGCAGTGCCAATCTTGGTGCTCAGAGTCAGGTTCCATGAAGAACTACTGTATTTTGCCGTGTAGTGTGGACTTTTTGCCCAAATTTTTGAGGGGAAAAATAAGGGTGCACATTATACATGGGTACTGCTTCTTTATCTACATAAATGTTTCTAATTCTTTTATGCTTATGTATTAAAAATATAACTGTTAAAAATAAATGCTAAAATTACTTTATAATGCAGAAAAACAGGTATCTAAATATAAGAAAATATAAATTTTAATTAAAATGGAAAGGTTTTTTTTTTTCTGAAAGTTTGGGCTGAAAATGTGCATTATACATGGAATAATAGAGTGTTATAATTGTATTCAACAACATGGCAAAGTATCTTCATTTCCAAAGGGCAACTCGTAGGTAATCCCCCTTCAAAACCAAAAATAAACTCTAGTGACCACTGATACTTGCTTGTAGCAAAATATTGCCCATGCATTGAGATAATTTTCTTTAATTTTTCATACCGTTCATCTTTTTTTGTACTTTTAGTAAAAATAAATAGGAATTATTTCCAGTAACATTCTCAAATGGTTAAATCTGATTTTACAGAGTGGCTATGGAACAGTCTTTCTTTCACACTGCTTTTCTTAAAAAAATTTAAAAGCCAAGAATGGTAAGATCATGTAGAAAGATAAGTCAAAATAACTGAGATATCAGTGAAAGGAATCTTCTGTTTTGTGGTGAAACTGTAGGCTCAAATATGTACATGAACATTTGGTTAAAAACAAAGTCTTGCCTAATATATTAAAAAGGGATGACATGTGATGAAATTTGTCATATATCTACAGTTATAAAACAATGATTTAAAAACTGCATTAAACATACTTATGGCTGCACTACATAACTTTCCTAAAGAGATTATAGCTCTTGAATCTCTGTGCCCATTTACAGAGTACATGTGACCTTAATTTCACTGCCATGTAGAGTAAAAGGAAAGAATGGACAGGGATTGATTAAAAGATTACACAGGGCAGCAATATTTAGGAGTTCTTTGTTTAAAAAATTCAACGACTCTGGGCGGCGCCTGTGGCTCGGTGGGTAGGGTGCCGGCCCCATATATTGAGAGTGGTGGGTTCAAACCCAGCCCTGGCCAAACTGCAACAAAAAAATATAGCCGGGTATTGCAGTGGGTGCCTGTAGCCCCAGCTCCTCAGGAGGCTGAGGCAAGAGAATCACCTAAGCCCAAAAGTTGGAGGTTGCTGCGAGCTGTGATGCCACAGCACTCTTCTGGGGGAAACAAAGTGAGAATGTCTAAAAAAAAAAAAAAAAAAATCCAATGACTGCCAGGAAGGGATGACCTTTCAACTTCTTCCATGGCATTTTTGGTGTCTTTGGCTGAGGGAAAGGACATGAGCAAGCAGGCAAGTAACTGATTTGAGAGTGGGTTCTTGTATGTCACCAGGGTGTAAGAAATTCTTTTTTTAAAAAATCAAGTCTTCCTCTGGTTTGTAGAGTGAACATATACTTGTATTTTATATGTGAAGACTTTTCTTAAATACAAATCATGTTTAACTAATTCAAAAATGATAGGCTAAGAATTGAAGGCCTGATCCGGTAGCAAAAAGTTCTAGAGTTAGAAGCTAAGATGGTTTGTGCAAGAAGGTAAAAAAGGCCAGCAAGTTATTTGGGAGTAGGGGGAACCCTGGGCCAGGTCTTCTAGCTTTAGATGACAAATTTGACGCTTTGGAAAAGTCAGTGGTAACAATATCTATTATGGATTTGAAAAAGGGTAGGAGTCAAAGTGGGAGACCAGCCAGGACCAGCAGTTGCTATAATCTAGGAGTGACACGGAAGTTGGACCCAAGGACATTAGTTTAATAGAAGGAAGAAAAAGTGAACTCAAGACCTAAGATAGCCCAGAGGAAAAAATTGAAGGATTTAGTGACTCACAGAAGGTGGAGAATGAGGAAGGGGAGGGAGTCTGGAATAATAGATTCTGAACTTTTTGGGTTAGAGACTTACAGGAAAAAAAATTTATATAAAACAAAAATAAGAATATCCATCCTTTAATAAATGCAATGTACTCCATTTTTATTTTATTTACTGAAATCCTAGCACTCTGGGAGGCCAAGGCAGATGGATTGCTTGAGCTCAGGAGTTCAGACTAGACTGAGCCAGAGTGAGACCTCATCTCTGCTAAAAACACAGCTGGGCATTCTGGTGCCTTGTAGTCCCAGCTACTTGGGAGGCTCAGGCAAGAGGGTCACTTGAGCCCAGGAGTTTGAGGTTGCTGTGAGCTGTGATGTCATGGCATTCTACTGAGGGCGAAAAAGTGAGACTCTGTCTCAAAAAAAAAAAAAATACACACACAGATATATATATCTATATATATATTGCTGATCTGTACTAATAAAGTTGATTTTATAACTTTTACTAGTCATGTTTGAAAATGCAGGTATGCAATGAGCTCAGTGTCCAACTGAGGGGACTGAATGCTGTGACTGTTAAAGGATGCTTTAGTACCCACTGAGGCAGACAGGGTGGGGGGGTGTCAAGTGTTAAGGTAGAAAGTGATCAAAACTCTCTAGTCCTGCTTCCAGCAAAGCATCTTAGAGTTATCTCTTATCTGTGTTAAACTTCCTTTTAAGAGTTCTTTGGAATAAAGGGCCTTCTGCTTTAAACAAACAAACAAAGTAGGGAGGATAAAAAGGAAAAGGGAGGGAGAAAGATAGAGGAAGGGAATGAGAGAAGAAATCATGAAGAAAGGAAGGACTGAAAACCATGGGCTTAGCTTAAGGAGGCCGAATTCTGAGTGGACCCCAGCCACTGGTGTTCTCTAAGAGCAGGGAGGAGTTCAGTCCGGAGTGAGATAGAGTAACCACACAGTACCCTGCCTCTCACACTGAATACAGCTATAAAACCTGGGAAAATTACAAGGGCAACTAATTGCGGACTCTTCAGGCAGAGAAGATATCTAGAATTTGAAATATAATAGCTTGAAAATGACAGTGCTTTTGACATTTTTTCCCTAGTTTGGTCTCAAGTCAGCCTGAAACCCAGAAGGGGGCATTGGTGTGGACAGAGAGTTCCATATGAATCTTTTACTTCTGCTTTGAGTTAGGAGGAAAGGAGACTCCAAACATGCATAGTGCAAAAGTCCCCCATGTCTTTCACTCTTTTTTTTTTTTTTACTACTAACTAGAGAGGACTTTATTATTATTATTTTTATTGAGTCAAATACACATAGATCATGAATACATTTATGCATATGTGGGGTACAATGTGTTGATTCTCTTTTTATATATAATCTGACATGGTTACATCAAACCAATCAACAAAGCTTTTGCTTCATTTACTTGATTATTGTGTTAAGACATTTATGTTCTACACTTGACAGATTTGACTTGTACTCTTGCAATATGCTCCATAGGTGTGGTCCCACTTTTAATCCTCCTCCTATCAAACCTCCCCCTCCATTCTCACTCAATTTCTCTCCTTCATCCTGGGCTATAGTTGTGTTCTATCTTTCATAACAAAGTGTGAGTAAATGTAAGTAGGCTTCATAGAAGTACTGAGTACATTGGATACTTTTTCCTCCATTCTTGAGATACTTTACTCAGGAGACTATGTTCCAGGTCCCTCCTTATAAACATAGAAGAGGTAAAGGCTCCATCTTTTTTTAAGACTGCATAGTTTTCCATGATTGAGATATATATATATATATATATATATATATATATACCACAATTTATTAATCCATTCATGGTTTGATGGGCACTTAGGCTCCTTCCATGGCTTGGCTATTAAGAATTGAGCTGCAATGAATAATCTGGTACAAATATCTTTTTTGCAAAGTGATTTCTGATCTTTTGGCTATACTCCTAGTAGAGGAATTGCAGGATCCAACAGCAGGACAATTTTTAGTAGTGCCAAACAAAATGAAATATCTGGGAGTGTACCTAACAAAGGACGTGAAAGATCTCTATAAAGAGACCTATGAAACTTTGAGAAAAGACATAGCCAAAGATGTCAATAAATGGAAAAACATACCATGCTCATGGCTGGGAAGAATCAACATTGTTAAAAGATCCATACTACCCAAAGCAATCTACAGATTTAATGCAATCCCCATTAAAGCACCTCTGTCATACTTTAAAGATCTGGAAAAACTAGTACTTCATTTTATATGGAAACAGAAAAAACC